>JAUZST010078235.1:0-20895 GCA_034779995.1 Parotocinclus haroldoi | reverse complement strand
CTGTCTGTGGATTCTGCATTATGGGCTCCGGTCTTAAAACCCGATAGGGATCCTGGGGATTTAGCGGGACCAGGAATGATCTTGTGAGATCTCCGGGACACCCTAACGTAACAATGTTCTAATAAATCCACTATGAGTTAATAAGTATATCATGAACTATATATATATATATCAGCGTAACATAAACATGATTAAAACCTACAGTCGGGCCAAATCAGAATAGCCAAAGAGTTTGTACATACACAGTGTAAAAATAACAGGAATCAAAATGCTTCTGTGAGCTACAGCGGTAATGATTTACTGTTTCGGCCCATTGCACCTCAACAAAAATCAGCATTTGGCAGCTTCTTCATGCCGATGTCGAGCTAACCCTCTTTCTGAAAGGGGAACAGACAAGAAACCACTTTTATTGGACAGGAAACAGGGTGGAAAGCTTACAAATATGGGAATGAAGATCAGTGGTGAAGAGGATTAGAACGAGAAGAATCCAAGTTGGAAGCTTTTGGGTCCAGTAGTGGACAATATGTTATGAGAATGTTATTAAAGCTTTGTTAAAACAACAAATCCCATGGTGGCCTAAGACTTTTGCACAGCACTGTATGATGGATGGATGGATGGATGGATGGATGGATGGATGGATGGATAGAAAGATGGATGAAAGGATGGATGGATGGATGGATGAATAAAAGGATGGATGGATGGATGGACGGATGGATGGACCGATGGACGGACGGACGGATGGATGGATGGATGGATGGATGGATGGATGGACAGATTAATGGATGGATGGATGGACAGATTAATGGATGGATGGACGGATGGATAGATGGACGGATGGATGGATGGATGGATAGATGGACGGATGGATGGATGGATGGATGGACGGATGGATGGATGGATGGATAAAAGGATGGATGGATGGATGGACGGATGGATGGATGGATGGATGGATGGATAAAAGGATGGATGGATAAAAGGATGGATGGATGGATGGACGGATGGATGGATGGATGGACGGATGGATGGATGGACGAATGGATGGATAAAAGGATGGATGGATAAAAGGATGGATGGATGGATGGACGGATGGATGGATGGATGGATGGATGGATGAATGGATGGATAAAAGGATGAATAGATGAATGGATGGGTGGACGGACGGACGGATGGACGGACGGACGGATGGACGGATAGATGGATGGATGGGCGGATGGATAGAAGGATGGATATCTAGCCCAGGGCAAGCTCATTGATAGTTTACTAACCTTTGAAATATTTTTTTTTCTCATGAATTGAAACACAAAGTCTATTTATCTATAGTTTTATTGATTTCTCATCAATTACGGCTGGTCGATCCCGAAGAGTCTCTGTAGGAAATGAGAAGGAGCATGTTAATTTATATGAAGAGCACTAAGCACCACGTGCACGTCCCTGCCCGCGCATTAATCCAGGAAAGGTAAACAGCTGGAAGTAATTGCACTCGACCAGATTATGCCACCTTTCTGGTTCGCGATCTCTCACCGCCACTTTTCAGCAATCAATCTTTCCACTGCCCCGTCTCATTTCCAGCACTTGATGGATTTAGAACGAGGCTCTGACTCTAACCTAGCCCACCTGTAATTGATTGGGAAATTGATTTCCTTTTTTCCATCGGGTAAGAATAATTTATTTACAATTGGCATGCGGTTCCATCCGTCCGCAGAGGAGTTAACTGTGCATGTGCACTTTCCCTTCCTGCTCCTATCTCGGCGTCTATACCGAGGTTTGGGCAACATTAGAATAAACAATAAAATAAAAGGTCATCGATCCCATTACGGAGCTTTAAATCCTGTAAGTTGTGAGATGGATCCAGACTAGTTTGTGCAGCTCATCCCACAGATGCTCTTGTCATGTTCTTCAAGCCAGTTCTGAGCAATTCAGCAATTTGGCAGGATGCGCTATCCTGTTAAAAGAGTCCGTGGTCGTTACGCACTGAGCAAAGACACGTTGCCAGACGTTCAAAAGACGCCTGCAGAGATACCAGAAGGAAAGTTTTTGTGACGCTTCTTTCAGACGTCTCGTACTGACGTTCAAATCATGTCAGCCACATGAAAGCTGATGGAGTCCAGAATCAACGTCTTTTTTAAACATATCTAAAACCCCGATACCATAAACAATCAAATATAGATAAGATCAAATGATAAATGGATGCAGACGTCCAACTCAGGTCCTTGACAGACGTTCAGACAGCGAACCTATTCTGTAGGTCCACCAAAGGCGCAAAAGTGGTCCCCTGGACGTGATTCAACGTCCTTTTGAGGTCGTCATGCTGGATAAGGAACAGGGTGGCTATGAAGGGGAGCACATGGTCTGATGCTGAGGCAGGTGCTACGCGTTAAAATGAAATAAAAGGTCCACAGGATTCCCAGTGTCTCCCAGCAGAACATGTCCAGAACATCCTAAACCAGTGTGAACTAGAAAGTGCATCCTTCATACAAAGTGTAAAATAAGACACAGAGAACGAGAGAGAGAGAGAGAGAGAAAAACACGGCGAACAATAAAAACATCATCCAGCTGATGTAGAAAAACAGATAACATCATCGACCGGCAAAAAAAGTGTGTGAAAAAGTCATCACCATTCGCGATTTCTTTCTTTTTTTTTTATGCTGAGCTGTTCAAAAAGCACAAAGCAGAATGAATGGCTTACCACTTAAAAACCATGTAGGTAATTCTATGTTTTTAAAAGTAATAAAAATAATACGAATATAAAATACCTGTAGAATCTAATACCGATAAATATTTTGAGCTTACAATAGTTTCGTTAGTTTTCTGAAAACAACATGAAATGAAAACGTAATTTATACAATCAATGATTATTAATTTTACACAATTTCTCTTTTTTTTTTTTTTACAAATTACTCAACATAACAAATATAAAACGTTCCAGGACCGCCCGCGATAAACGAAAATCCGTGAAGTAGGGACGCTCTGTTTATTGAAGTATTTCTACACTATTTTAGCGGTAGAACCTGCAGAACGTTTGGGTTTCATCGTAGGGTTTGAATGAATTCAGTCTAGAACGAAACTTTCACAAACAGAGAACACAAAACCGCAGGTAAAAATTGGTCACGTCGGCGAGTAGCGACTCAGGCGGGCGTGGCTTTAGTGTTACTTCTCGTTTTTGGTGAGTATTCATCCGCTAAGTAAATACTCTATTGTAGTTATTTTAACTGTTGAATAATCGAGCGACACGCTGAAGTAATGGAACGTTTTTCTTTACTTAACACTCCATACATCACTCTCGTATCACCCCTGCTCCGTCCGTACTGAGCTTACAGCACCTCATATCCTACATACTGACTATAAACACCAGCTATTTACTGTCAATCCTCATATTTGATCATTTATAACATTCCTTTATTGTCAGAATTCGTATTTTATATATGATTTTTTATAAATCTTGTGATTTTTCAAAAGAAAACCCTTAAACTACATTTATATATATAAAATTTGAAATGGAAAACACATCCCTTTTCTTTGTGCATCTCCGATCTCACTTTCTTTATCCTCCATCCTCATGTCTTTTCTGTTCTTTACTCTACCGTACTGATGGAGCCTCTCCCAGATGCTAACAGCTGGCTGGCTAGAGAGACGTACCCAGAATGCTGTTCAGCAAGAAATCTTGATTTCCTCAGAGCTTTGTAGGGCGAAAAATATGTCAAACGATGCGTTATCTCAGTGCAGCTTTACAATGTTATGCAATCTTAAAAGGCGACAGTGGCAAGGAAAAACTCCCTGAATGTAGAAGCAAGAAACCTTGGGAGGAACCAAGATTTAAAGAGGGGACCCGACCTGCTTGGGTGGAAGCCGTTGAGTTGTAGCAATAGTCAAATTAATTAAATAATAAAATTATGTAACAATTCACAAATTAAATAACGAAACAGATTTAAGATTTAAG
This sequence comes from Parotocinclus haroldoi, assembly GCA_034779995.1. Taxonomy (NCBI): domain Eukaryota; kingdom Metazoa; phylum Chordata; class Actinopteri; order Siluriformes; family Loricariidae; genus Parotocinclus; species Parotocinclus haroldoi. The sequence goes on along the minus strand of JAUZST010078235.1, from coordinate 16,958 downwards.
TCCTTATTGGAGAAGCATTGTCTCAGTCTGATAAGTGAAAATGATGGAGGGAGTTCCTGCACTCTGGTGGGACTGGTTTCTGTTGATAAAGACCAGTAGAGTGATGCTTAAGTGGAAGTTCTGGAACCGGTCAGGCTCTCTGAGAAAAGAGAAAATGTAGTTAGTTATGGGTTAGGAGCACAGAGTCTAATAATAATCATATTATATATGAGGCAGTAAATAAAAAAAAGTTATACTGTACTGTACGGGACGATAAAGAAAAGTAGAAACGAGGCCTGGCCGTTATTAGTTCTGCTCGTTAAAAGAAGTCGAGGGCATGTTGTTTAAAACTCTTCCTAAAGTAAGCAAAGACTTGGAAGTGTAAACAAGTGTTACACACACACACACACACACACACACACATCTGACAAATTAGGCATTTTATTAAAGAGGAACTGAAAGCATTTACAATGGTAATCTTTTTTAATTAGTCAAGAAGAGGACAAAAACATTAACATTTAAGTCGGAGTATAAAGAGGAAGCCGGGCGGCACGCTCGGAGGAACCCAGCAAACTGAATTAGCGTATAATCAGCTCCAAATCCTCGCCGATCTAACGTTTGAGAGATTAAAGAAAAGTGTGTGTGTGTGTGTGTGTGTGTGTGTGGGGGGGGGGGGGGGTTAGAAAGAGTTTGTTCCCTGCTCGAATATATGAAGAGCATCGGGTTTATTATCCACATTCATCAACCGGTTAATAAACTGGCTGGCTGTCTTGAGGATATACAGAGCTCTTCATCGATTAGATACTACATGTAGCTGCTAATAAAATGTTTCTATAGCTGCTGAGTCTATGAAATGACACGACGAGGGGATCTTTCAAAATAAAGTATCCCATAATTAATATTTTCCCGAGCAGTACATATCATTCCATAGACTCGGCAGCTATAAAAACAAAAAAAAAAAAAAGAAAACAAAAAACATTTTATCAGCGGCCACATCAAATTCGACAAGTTACAAAGTGGTCGAGGGCTGAGCTATGACTGTATATTGATAATAATAATAATAATAATAATAATAATAATAATAATAATAATAATAATAACAATAACTGGAGACTTGGAGACACAGGATCACTAGAGAGGAACAGAAAAACTGTTTCTATTATTCTGTCCATCCCTGCAAGATCAAACACACATATATATATAAAGTGGGTCAAAGTGTGTGTGTGTGTGTGTGTGTGTGTGTGTATTGATTTGAAAGCGATTGGCTCAGATAATATTATTTTTAATATCTTTTAAAATATTTTCTTACACGGTGGTATTAGACCAGGCCCCCCCGCAACACACACACTTACACACACACACACACACACACACACACACACACATTTGAATCTAGGGTCTGGTTCCTCTCAAGGTTTCTTCCTCACAATCTCACGGATTTTTTCCTTGCCGCTGTCGCCATTTGGCTTTCTCATTAGGAGCAAAAGATTGCCTGCCTATATAAACCACGTGATGCAACTGAAATTAATTAATTGAACTGAATCAGTCATAGAGTAAGGGGGGTGGGGTAATTAGGGCGACAGTGGAGAGGAAAAACTCCCTGAATGTAGAAGCAAGAAACCTTGGGAGGAACCAAGACTCAAAAAGGGGACCCGACCTGCCTGGGTGGAAGCCGTTGAGTTGTAGCAATATTTAAATTAATTAAATAATAAAAGTATGTAACAATTCACAAATTAAATAACGAAACAGATTTAAGATTTAAGTCCTTATTGGAGAAGCATCGTCTCAGTCTGATAACTGAAAATGATGGAGGGATTTCCTGCACTCTGGTGGGACTGGTTTCTGTTGATAAAGACCAGTAGAGTGATGCTTAAGTGGAAGTTCTGGAACCGGTCAGGCTCTCTGAGAAAAGAGAAAATGTAGTTAGTTATGGGTTAGGAGCACAGAGTCTAATAATAATCATATTATATATGAGGCAGTAAATAAAAAAAAGTTATACTGTACTGTACGGGACGATAAAGAAAAGTAGAAACGAGGCCTGGCCGTTATTAGTTCTGCTCGTTAAAAGAAGTCGAGGGCATGTTGTTTAAAACTCTGAAATCTGTTTAGAATTCTGTGTTTGATCTGGCGGTCTCGATGAAAAAGCGCTATATAAATAAAACTGAATTGAATTGAATTGAATTGAGAGCACAGATCTCGGACACTCGGTCAAATACCGAGTTGTTGAGTTCCTATAAATAAATACAACGTTAAAACTCTGGGATATAACAGAATCAGTTTTGAATCCATGAATGAATGGATGGATGGATGGATGGATGTATGGATGGATGGATGAAAGGATGGAAGGATGGATGGATGGAAGGATGGATTGATAGATGGACGTATCGATGGACGGATGGATGGACGGACAGATTAATGGATGGATGGATGGACGGATGGATGGACGGACAGATTAATGGATGGATGGATGGACGGATGGATGGATGGATAGAAGGATGGATGGATAGAAGCAATTTAGCAATAAAGACCTGAGCCACTTTAATAAGGAGCAGATCGTTACGGTCATTTTCCTCCCTCTACAGGGTGTAATAATAACTTGAAATGATTAAAGGAATCTGTGAGACGTTTGGTGTTTAAAGGTTAAGAGCACGAGCCTAAAGTGAAGATAATTATCAATAGCGTGGGTAATAGCTCTGCAGTACGGAGTTACATTCACAAACACCGCTTAAAACTTTACTGCACAAAAAAAAACAAGCTTCGTGTTTATAGCCACGCCCACAAGTGTTTGATCTCCGCCCACTTCTCTGGGTTCGGAGGCATCCAAGACGGACCGGCCCATCATGGAAACCGATCAGGATTTTTGTTTTTCAACCTTTTTGCTGGAAAGCATGGACACCGTGTGCTCAGGACCAAAGTTATGAGGAGCAAGGGCAAAAGTCAGGCTCTGTCATGGTACGGGGTCGGGTCCGGACCCATGGTACAGGTCATTTAGACTTCAAGTACGCTGAGATTATGGATTTTATATCGCACCTGTTCATCGCTGCACTGACATTTTTATAATTCATGTAGGGTATGTTCTTCATTTTTGTTACTGCGCAACATTTTTAAAAAAAATTATTTTATTATTTCATTGATTATTGTGTTATTATCTTTTTATCACAAAATTTAATCTTGCTGTCTGTGCTCCTGTTGGAATTGTGCTGCTGTAATACACGAATTTCCCTCGGGATCCATAAAGTTCTCCATCTATCTATCTGGAACTGCACCAGGTGCCTGTAGGACGACGTCTATGAAATGATCAACAAGACAATGCAAAAGCACATGCTGCACACATTACAAAGGCATGGCTGCGGAAGAAGAGGGTGCCTACTGCCACTGGACCGGCCCACCCGCAGTCCTGACCTGTCCCGGGACAGAATTTGTGAAGCATTTTGAAACTGAATAGGTACTGTATAAAATAGTGGACTGCGGTAGCCTAGCGGTTAAGGTACTGGACTCTGGACCAGAAGGTACAGGGTTCAAATCCCACCTGTGCCAAGCTGCCACATTTGGGTCCTTGAGCAAGACCCTTAACCCACAATTGCTCGGATTGTAAGACTGTATTAATTGTAAGTCGCTCTAGATAAGGGCGTCTGCTAAATGCTGGAAATGTAAATGTTAATGTAATGCACTGCTGATTTCCTCAGTTAGCAGGTTATAGGATCGTACTGCATATCACTGGCCCGGAGAAAATCAAATTGAAAAATCAGTACAATGTCTGCTGAATGTGGATTTATGTGTACTGGCAGCTTCCCAAAGTAGCGCATCATGGTTAAAGGTGCATGTCAGATTTTGTTTTTTACGGGTTTTTTTTTTTTACGTTTTCAAGAAAATGCTACAGTATTTGAAATTGGTATTTTTCGGAAAACAAGGAATGTGTTCACTTACTTATTTAAGATGTGACGCTACATTAGAGCATTTTGTTTACAAAACTATTCTCTCTTATTATCCTCATTACTTTTACTACCAGTGGACCAAAGTTGTTTTTTTTTCTGTTTAATACCATGTATAAGGACATGTGCTTTGTTTTGCATTGTTTACACTTTACACTTTTCAAAAGTAATGTCTTGTAGCAAATGTAAAATCGATCATTTTGAGGAAATCGAATCGTGACCAGAGTGTATTATATTCCTAATGTTTGCAGTGCATAGTGAAGCCCCCATTTTAATATGGGGCTGCCTTCTCTCAGACTGCTCACTATGCTAATCCCTGTCCACTGGCAAAAGTGCCTACAGCGGGCAGGCAGACCCTTGTGCAATGCAAGTAGAATCGATTTTTCTTAAATCAGACCAGAGTGAAACAGGGACTACCAGTAACTTGTATTTTTCTCGTGTAAAAAATCAAGCCAAAATCTTTATTCCTGTGCAGTTGAGAGAAAATATCGGCCTCACTGTGAACGGGAGAAACACCTGTGAGCTTGAAGTATGCCCTCTGGTGTTCAAAAATGCATTTGCGTTGAATGGCTTAATAAAAATGCATAGTCCAACTTGCCGATGCACATCATCCCATTTTGCATCGCTACTCCCCTAGTAATGACGAAGCAATGATGAGCAGTGAGCAACGATGCTTTTACTCAAAATGTTTATAAAGGTTTACGCCGAAACAAAAATGCGCTGCATGCACTTATCTGCAGCTTAAGGAGCAGATGTGTGTGTGTGTGTGTGTGTGTGTGTGTGTGTGTGTGTGTGTGTGTGTGTGTGTGTGTGTGTGTGTGTGTGTGTGTAGCCAAATGCAAGCCGAGTTGAGCTAAGAGCAAAAGAGCTGTGACAATTTCAGGTTATGCCATTTTTGTGTCCCTTTTTACCAAATGAAAAATCAATACCTTTTTTCCGGGCTCTAAATATTCAAGCGCTTCTGTCTCTCATGGGGTTGGGTGGGAGTGGAACGGTCGGAGGGGAACTTGCTCAGCTGTCACAACTGTGCCATCGCATTTTCCGAGTCACTGGTGAATATTTCAAATTTGATGTGATTGCCCTTCATGACAGTTTTGCTGCTACCCCCACCACCACCATTTCCCCCTTCCTTCTTCTCTCATCCTCCTTTTCTTCTCCACACTTAATATTTAGATGAGCCAGCGTCTCAGGTATGTACTGCACATTCCCAGCTTAAAGTGCCTGGCAGTGGGGAGAGAATGTAAGACGCAAGTGCATCAGCAAGGGTGAGGAAGGTTAGGTGCATCTGGCCTGTCTTTGTGCTAGAATATGTCCTCCAGGCATCAGAGCTCACTTCCAGCCCAGCACAGAGCAGGGCAGTGAAAAGCACAGCCACCCCCCACACGCAGACACAAAGTCGTGTGTGTGTGTGTGTGTGTGTGTGTGTGTGTGTGTGTGTGATGCTGTCAGACGACCTATGAGGAGTAATGGTTCTGACATTAACCCACTTTCCAGCAACCGGTCTGTAAAACTTTAGGGTGACAGTCATTTCTTTTGATTTATTAATAAGTCGGGTTGCACTATCACTATAACTGGTGGCTCCATTTTTAATATCGGAACAGAAATGTTTAGGTTTATTATGAAATGACAAAATCGAATGTTGTTGTGAGTGCGTACTTAAGTCTACGTTGTTTTTTTTCAGATTCATATTTTAAACTCATTCAAACCACTATTGAAAACACATTAGCACAAACAAACTACGAATCAGCAGCATTGTCTTGGCGCCCGAGGTTTATCAATGAGCCCGAGCAAATAATGCTGTCCCGTCTGGACAGAAGAGCTACTGTGGTAGAAGTCACAGAAATTGAATTCTGGTTACTAGAGGTGTAACGATATGCCATGACATGATGCATCACGATGAGCAAATGTCGCTCCTGTGACTATGCCATGTGATGCAATGCATTTTTTGGAACACACAATCATACATCATGGTTAAATATCTGTTTTCTGTAATTGTGGGAGAGGTTTTTTTTTTTTTTTTTACATTTTCAAGAAAAAATCACATTATTTGAAATTGTTATTCTTCAGGAAAAAAAATTGTGTGTTCACTCACTCATTTTAAATGAGAAGCTTCGTTAGTGCATTTTGTTTACTTATTCTCTCTTTGTAGTCATTACTTTTAGTAGCAGTGGACCAAAGTTGGGTGTTTTTTTTCTGTTTAAAACCATGTATAAGAGAACGTGCTTTGTTTTGCATTGTTTACACCTCTCACTTGATTTTACAAATGTAAAATCGATAATTGTGAGGAAATCGAATCGTGAGTTCACTCTTGTGAACTGAATCATGACCAGAGTGTATTATTACATTCCTAATGGTTACAGTGCATACATAGTGAAGCCCCCTTTTGAATATGGGACTGCCTTCTCTCAGACTGCTCACTATGCTAATCTCTGTCCACTGACAAAAGTGCCCACAGTGGGCAGGCGGACCCCTGCGCAATGCAAGAAGGTTGACTGGCCTGATGAATCTTTATGTTTTCCATCATGTGGTCCTCTGTGTACATGTGTACCTGTGGAAGTGAAGGCACCGGGATGTGCTGTGTTAAGAAGATAAGCCAGTGGAGGGAGTGTAATGCTTTGGGTAATGTGCTACTGGGATCCTATGGGTCCAGACATTCGTGTAGTTGTTCATTTCATAACCCCTTCTCAGTTATCGTTATGGACCAGGTTCTTATTTGAAGACGATCTGGCTGATGGGTGTATTTTCTAGTGCTGTAGTTGAGCTGGCAGTGTGGTTCTCTTCATGGTTGTGACAGAAAGCAGTCTGTGTTTATTTGAAATGCCATGTTCGGGGTGTCAAATCTGCTCTTGAGGAGTGATTGATGGTTGAAAAAAAAAGCCAATATTACAGTGGCATGTCTAAATTTGGTTTGCCGTTATTAGAGGTCGCCGTGGATGCTGTCTGCGTTTGATCCAGACTAACCACCCAAATGGCCTGTGACTTTGAAAGGCTTTAGAGATCAAATTATGCATGGCACACTGGGACTCGGAATTAAATAAGAGGAGCACCTCGAGACGTCAGGGGAGGCGGGGAGCCTGTCGGCCGAATTGTTTCTAGGGCTGGGTGAGCGTTCCCTCCTGTTTGTGATTAACTTTCTGTTTAAAGTTTTGCTTTATTAGCCTCCCACCCCTCAGTTCCTTTAACTCTCCGGGCTCCTGCCTTTGTCTCTCCTCCTGCCTCCTTATCCTCCTCCTCCTCCTCCCCTCGCCCCCACCTCCTCCCTCTCCACGCAGTCCTGTGAAGACACAAAATATTCATTCACATTTAGATCAAGGGGTCATGGTAGGGCAAGAGACGAGCGAGTAGCGTGGCTTTTGGGAGCCCGAGCGGGGATCCAGCACGTAACGCAGCCGCGCTCACCCACCGACTCGCGGCCTTCAGGACCAAAAAGGTACCGCTTTATTTTGGAAACAGCATTTGAGGTATGCGCTGTATGTTGTTTGAGATGTAGAGGAGCGTGTGAGAGATCTACGGCAAGTGGAATATGTGTAGCTGTGCCTATGTGTGCGAGGATACGAGATGCGGGAGAGGGAGGGGAGGGTGTGTGTGGTGTTTTGAGTGAGTGAGTGTGGTCAGCATGTGAACTGTGTTGCTCTGTGACGTTTAGGTCCCAGAGTATGACTCATGCTTGGTGTTTATGGTGGCTCAGGGCTTTACCTAATATACACCAGTCTTTGGTGTGTGTGTGTGTGTGTGTTTGTGTGTGTACAAGCTGTACTTCCCTGTAGCATGGGCTGAATATGTGCGCACTGACTGTTTTATATGTGCTCTCAAGTAAGGATTGTATACTAATAACAATGTTTTATGAGTCATATCTAGTGCAGGGGCGTGAGCTAAGGATTTCACTCTTTGGTTATTCCATCCTACTTGGTTATGGTTGTGTGTTCAGCGGGTCAAGACATAAGCACAGAAGCTCAGGCTCAACCAGGCACAAGAGGGAGCGTTACTGTGTATTTTGGTCCCGAGGGGGGTCTGGTGTGCGCGCGTGCGTGCGTGTATGTGTGTGCGTGCATTTTGGGGGAGTCATGTGGATGGTGTGCTGGGGTGTTGATATGAGGAGAGGGCAATGCATGAAATCCCCCAGCGTGGGGCCCTGTGTCCCATTGTCCCGCAGACCCCTTCTGTCATTTTCATTTTCCACCGGCCGGTCCGAAGTCAGGCCAGCTTTGATATAGGGAAAGGGGCTGCAGGAGTGGGGTGGGAGGGGTTGGATTGAGGGGATCAAAATATAAAGGAGGAGGAGGGAAAAAAAAAGCTAGGAGTAAGGGAGAGAGATAGAGCCTGCGAAGTGTGAAATACGATTGCTTTTTTATCCCACATTGCCGTCTTCAAGAAAAGGAAGCTGTCCAAAAAGAGGGGACACAGAAAAGGGAGAAAAAGAGGGAGTTCAAAACAGAAAATGCGTGGCAGAGGGGTGAGGGTTAGTCGACCTCGACAGATTTACAGTGAAGCCCGCACTGACACCTGGTTTAAACGAAAACAAGGCCCTCAACCGTCCTAATGAGAGTACCAAGAAATCAAGACAGAGCAGGAATGTTGAGCATAGCCAGGCCGGAAAAGCTTTCACAATAAATAGTATGGTTCCTAATGAGTTGGTGGAGGGTTGGCGTGCTTTGTAGACATTATTCTCCGGTGCCTCTTCGTTTCAGTTTGCGTTTGTGCTTGACCTCGATCTCGGGAGTCCAGGAGAGAAAGCGCTCGGTTGTGTGAACGTACACGCCGGTCATTCAATCAGGCTATCAAGCATTAGGCAGAGCAGTGGGCAGCATGTATTATTTATTTGGTGGTTTGTGCCTGTCAGTATGATTAGTATGTGTGTAATCGCTGCTCATCTCGGGAAAGGCTGCCGAGCTACATCTGAGGGGAATCACGCTGTCTTCGGAGTCTCATCTCAGATGCTCACTTCCTGCCCACCATCTGCTTTTGTCATCTCCACATATTTCTTTTGCATTTTTTCCCCTTCCCAGCCATGTACTGTATCTGTCTGTGCCTTTCTAACCCTTCCTCCATCCATTGTGTGTGTGTGTGTGTGTGTGTGTGTGTGTGTGTGTGTGTGTGTGTGTGTGTGTGTGTGTGTGTGTGTGTGTGTTTGCGCGCGTCTTTAGAAACGTCGCTTCTTCCCAGCTTGTATAGGGTGACACCTATAGGTCTGCCTGAGCCCCTACACTCTGGAAGATTTCGGTTTTTTTGGTTTAAGGTTGCCTCTGTCATTACATTTGCTTTTACATCTTCTCTGTTATAATATTTTTCCTTTGTGCTGATCAGCCGTTATATCCAGGGTACATTCCTGCCTTGCATCCGTTGCCCAAACTATACACTCCACACACCGTGTGACCCTGACCAGGATAGAGATGCTACTGATGAACGAATTCATATTTTCCCCTGCTGAACCGTGGAGCACTGCGTTTTAATCGACTTAATCATGTTTGCATGATTAGACCAGACCAAAGGTTTAATATTAGTGAACAAGGAGGGTTAATGAGGATGATTAATTAGAAAAGGCAAACCTTCAGACTCTCTCACTTAGCTTTTTTTTTGGGAAGATATGGATTAAAGAGCAAGGCGCTTGTTTTAGCTCTTTTCGTTTCTTGTCCCAGTGACTGACTGCACGTGGACACATCGTCTCCGTTCGCAGCTTACTCTCGTGACCTTTCATTAATTACGGCTGGCCTGATTTTAATCACTGCGTAGTACCGTGGCAGATCAGATGAGGGATAGGCAAGTCCGTTGGCACGTATAGATGTAGCGCTCAACTGGAATTAGGCGTCTCCATTTCTGCATATATTATGGGGGTTTAAGTTGGAGAGGGTGTCATCTGTCTTGATTAAATACAAGTAAATGAAAAAGCAGTGTATGAAGAAGAGAGAGGAAGAGAGCAGGATTCCCTGGCCTGGGAAACGTTAAAGGTGACAGCTCCTGGTATTTAGCAAGAGCTTTAAGTAGACTTGAATATGTGCAGAGACTGACAGACAGAGAACGAGCATGTACCGGTACGAAGAGGAATTAGACACATGGTTAGCTTTTCCAGGGGTGAAAACATACCGAAGGATTATTGTGTAATCTGCTGCTTCACTCTCTGTAGCATATGCTAATGCAATACCCATCTGAACTGGATTTCTGTAGGCTGTAGTATGTTAGGGTTTGTTTTGAGCCTGCTTCTTGGCTCTCATCCTTGTTTCCGTGGCTTAGGCTCGCTTCACCAGACAAGGATGGGGTTGCGTGTAGCAGGAATTATCGGTTGCCTTGGAAACTTAATAAATCGTAGACATTTATGAAAGAATAAAAAGCTCTATATATATATGATATGAACTAGTGGTATCTGGAGAACGTTTACTGGGAACTGGGGCTTCTGTGGGACAGCCAGGCCTTCGACTTAAATACTTTTTCTTAAACACAGGATCAGTCTGCTCGGAGTAATAAGACCTAAATGTGTAATCCATATCTGTATCGCTGGCTGAGAAGCCTCCACACGTAGCATGGGCAGGAGACAAACGGAGCAGCATTTCCTAACCGCTTGATTAGTAGACAGTTTGTTTTAGAGCGCCGAAAAAGTTGATTTAAACGTTGGCAATAGAGCTTATAATACACCGGTCTGTTTAGCAAGGCAGTCCAATAATGTAGAAAGCACACTTCGAAACGAGTCCTCTTCACACTTTGTCTCAATGATGGCTAAGAGATTTTCTAGTATTTCACATGATTTCATTTCTGTGGAGCAGAGCGTAGCATATTTAACGGCCGCATTACGTTCCGTGAAACAGGTTGTTGAACAAAATGGACATTGACCGGACATTGCTATAGTCACAATTATTTTAGGCTACTGTAATGTCAATATAAAGGGTATTTTCCCAAGAAAACCGCATGCAAACGATACTTAAATGCGCGAGAAAAAAGGCAAAGCCGTTGTACGTTTCACCCACCAAGCAAGACACAGGTACTGAGGACTTTATTCTTCCTTGCACTTATTGCACTTTACCGTCCTCAAATCCACCGTAGAACCATTCAAAAACTGCACATGACAATGTCGCTTCAGAACAAGCCCAGATTAATAGTCACACACACACTGTAGAAGTCGCACAGTGAATTAAACGTATGGTTGCACGCAACCAAAAGGGAATGAGTAAAACGCAAACGAAGAAACGGTAATTTTCAGAAAAGGCAGAGCAAAAATTGCAACACCGAAAAGAGTGCATGCACCACACACATCGTAACAAAAGGTCCTAGTTATGCGAGTAGTTCATGCAAAAGAAATCAGTGTTCATGAAGTTAAATTGAATTAAACATCAAAGCATGACGCAGGCAATATTTATTGCACTTAAAATACGCAACGTTTTGCCTTTGACCAACTGGCTACGCCGGCAACATCCAGATTTTTATATCCAGTCATATTTTGTTAACTTGTTAAAGCGCACTGACGCGATCTGATGGACGTTAGGCACGTCCTTGTAGTTTAGTGTAGGCTTCCTACACTAATCAAGGACACTTCTATTAAAAAATGCACAGAAATGAACGGCGATAAAACATCGATTCACCTGCTACATTAGTAATGAAAAGGCACAGTTGGACATGCTTAGGGCAGTGCACACGGCTTAATGGCCGCCTGTAAATTTGAACGGCATGACACTTTAAGACTGGTGTGTCGAACTTTAAGTCAACGAGATGCAATTGTTTGGAAAAGTTGAGTTATTACCCACAGTGAGCGAATTGTGGCAAGAGCGTTTTGCGAATTAGGCATTCCTTGTTCACTAGAGGAAAACAAAACCTCTTGAATCAGGGTGGGGATTTGGGGGGGGGGGGGGGTTGAAGGAACTGTAGGAACTGTATAGAGATGAGGCATATGAGAATAAAGTTTAATGGATTATACGGTGGCTCTTGGAGCTGAGGCATGCGATTCAGGTTTCACTTTTGGGCTCGAAGACCCAGGCGAGTCTTTAAGTAGCTGGAACGTTATTAGGCGGTAAAAACTGTTTTAAGTTTGGGGTTTGAGTGCAGTGATGGAGTGGTTGTACCAGCTGCCCTAAACCACAAGGGATGAATATTTGAACAGGAGATTTCAGAAGCCGTTGCTGCCCTATCGATATATCAATAGCTTACCAGATAGAGTGGAAAGTGTAGGGGGCAGTTTCAAAAGAACATTTTAAGTACATTTGCTGAGAATTAGCTGACTTGTGTAATATCTGATAAAGGTATATTGACCGGACTTTAGTGCCGTCGAATCAATGGCGATAGCGTGCTTGCCACGCTACTTTTAAACAAACTGCAGGGCAGGAAAGAGCAGGCGGGGGGGTGGGGGGTATTTAAAAAAAAAAAAAAAAAAAAGATTGATGTCTACTTTATTATCTGTTTTTCGGTGTCTTCTCTTACTTACATGTGGTACTATTGGAGATCCATTGGTAGGAGTTCACTGCTTTAAGTGGGCTGCTGTATTGAACTAGGGCTTTTAAGCTAGTTACGAGGTATTTCTGCATTTGACTTGGCAAAACAGAATGAATTGTGGGCTTGGTTTGAAATATTCATGATTTATATCTGTATATATATATATATATAGATAGATAGATAGATAGATAGATATTGCATTACCATGGGATTTCAAATGACCTGAGCCCAGTATTGGTTAGGAGCCCAGCAGACAGCAGTTTGGGACTGCAGTTATGAGTGTAGAGAGAGGGAGAGAGAGGAACCGTTCTGTTGAAGCAGACTCCTCACGCAGTTACTTTTCCTGTCTGCGTAGTTCGACCACACATATTTTGAAAATGTGTGTATGTCTGTACCGCGTGTGGTTATTCTGCAGTTTTATGTACGTATTAAATGGAGGAAGCCATAAAGATATTTGTGTCATGGTCCTGCATAAATGAAGAATTATAGCATAAATGAACATATAAAGAGCACAATAAAGATTAAGGCACTAACAATGACTATTAGTGCTAAAACAACCAAAATCATTTGACGATTTAATTGGAGCAAAAAGCATGAAATAAACTAGATGACCCGCTTGTGTACTACTATTAAATGAGTGTGCTGTTTTAAATATATATATATATATATTTTTTTTTTTTACCTGGATGTTCATTTTCCAGCTTGTGAGGCGAGTAAACAGAGCCCACCTCCTTTGTCTCACAGACACACACATGCCGGCGAATGTAATTGGTGTACTGCCCTATAGAAAAAAAGAACGTAGCCGTCCCTTTAAGTGCCTCCACCAATTCTGATGGGGTGGTGATTTACATATCTCGTCCTCTCCTCCCTCTTCAGGAGAGCTGAGTGAGGATGTGGAGGCTGCCAGTGAGACCACCACAGACCAGGAGGACCAAACCAAAGACAGAGAGAGTGGGGGGGAGAAGGAGCTCACCAAAGGGACAGGTAAGGCCTATCTTTCCAAGTCCGGGCTAAGGGAGGGGGTGGCTTGGTTACTTGTGGGGTGGGGGTAGTCATGTTAGAGGGGGAGGGTAGAAGTGTTTATTTCTCCAGGGTATGGAGCAGCCATTTTTATTTCCGGCCTACATTCATGTGTTGCTGCTCATTAACTAATTACACCTTTTAGCATGAGTCTTTCAGCTCAGTTCTTTAACTAGAAGTAGCTCTGACTTTCAAGTTCCTCGAATCAGACTTAATTTAATAGGTTTTCAGTTTGCACTCTGGAGGATTTCGTCTATTGGAATTCCCTGATAAATTAGCCCTGATTTGGCTAATCTGATTAAGTGACAAAAACACATTTGGTCTTTGTAGGACCCATGGGTGGAGTTACACCGCTGCTCTGCCACACACCCACGCATGAACTGAAGCTAGTGTTATTTTTCAGGCAGAGCAGAGCTGTTGGGGGGTGGCAGGTGTAGGTGTCGAGTTGCACAGAGGTGTTTTGGGGGTAAAGGGGGCAGGTCAGGCAGTAAATCTGTTTAGCTGAGGAGGTGGAGGTGGAGGGGGCCTGGGATTTGAGCCCGGCCTGCACTGGGTATGCAGGAGAAGGCCTGTGGAGGTGAAAATGTAGCACAGTAGTGATTGCTGTCAGTTTCCAGCTATGCTTCTGATGTGCATTGATGGCAATGAACATCTAGGATCATTGGCTAAGAGTTTATGGCCTCCAGTAGCAGAATTTGAGACTTGGCATTAAAACCGCTGACATGCGCTGTTGTGCTAAAAAACCTTGGGTTCTGTACCCCCCCATCATGGCGGCTCTATTCAAATGGCAGTGACATATTGACATATACATTGTTCATACATTGTGCATACAAGATTATGAGGTGTTAACTTGGCCTCCAGATTCCCCAAACTGCAATCCAGTTGAGCATGTGTGAGAAGGGCTGGACTGCCTTGATAGGTCAGAGTCTTGGTGGCAGGACTGTATAAATCATGCGATTTTAATAATACGGCTGACCAGTGTACAGTACTGTGCAAAAGTCTTAGACCACCATTCAGTTAGATCTACTATTGCTTTAGCTGTGGTATAATGATCACATCTCATTATTGCTTATTTCCTTTGTAGAATACATACGGAAAATCCAGGAGGTTGTATGTTAAAGAAATCTGAAACAAACAGCTTATATAGGCTTCAATACCAGGTGTTTAGCGTGACTACCCCGTACAGAGCTACAGCAGCATAGGGCAGCTTCATTGGACTGCCGAGCTGATCCATGTACAGTCTGATCAAGCGTAATTACTAAACCTAGCAGCCAAGAAACAAGTTTTTCGGAAGTTGAAGTGGGTGAAAAGGCCAAGATTTAAGCTAAAACTTACAAAGATTGAAATGAAGGTGAATGGAAAAGAGTATTATGGAGTGACGAATAGAAGTTCAATCGTCAGCAACATGTTATTTATGGTCGTGAGAAACAACAGCTCCGATGGTGGCCTAAGACTTTTGCACAGTTCTATATATGGGAATAGGACAATTATTATTATTAATATTGAATGCTTCACTTTTTATTATTACTAATGCACGTTCACGTTCCAACTTTTGAAAGTAGGTCAGTGACTACACTGAGGCATAATACTCACAATACTATTTTTATTCACGCTGCCATCTCATTGACTTTAACGCTTCGTAGCCGTAGCTGGGAGGTTCTAGAGAGATGGTGTTGTTACACTAGTGCTCTGCTACTTGCTCTGAATTCATTTCCATAAGTCAAGTATACTTTCGTGATGCAGATGGTCAGTGAACTCCAGAGGATGGCTCAGTCCCCCATAACCTGCCTTCAATCCATTCAGATTAAAATGAGATTATAGCCAGAAATGTAAAAAAAAAAAAGAAGCTTCTAAATAAAGTTTGTTGCCTCGTCTGAATCCAGATCTTTGTGAGAAAAAAAAAGAAATGCCTCTGATATAACACTTTTCAAAAAATGATTTTAAACAAGGCCGAGCTGTTTGTGTGCGCGCCGAACGCCTGGCACTCCCCTTTGAAGGCCAAAAATAATGATATGCATGTCTGCCTGAAAATGGCTGAAATATTTTAACACATCAGAATAAAGTGCTGTAAAAAGCATTAAAATGAGCTGCTTGATTAATAATTCAATCATACCTGTGGTGCTGAAGAAGATGACTCTTCACATTAGGATCCCCGCGTCTGTTTCTGAAAGGCACGCAATTTGATACAAGAATATTCGATTCCTTTCCTGCCCCCGTCAGTCTGTAATCACCAAATAAGTGTGTTTCGGTGTTTTCACAAAAGAACGATGTGCTTGCCTATGAAAAATTTACAGGCTTCCCAGAAGCTTATTAGAAACCTGGAGTTAAAAATAGCACATGCATTAAGGAGCCAGGTCTAGGGTGCTGTTTGATGTCTCAAGAAAGGTAGAAGAGGGAAGGAGCGAAGCTGAGGGTGGAGGTGAGAAACCTGCCTGGTGTTGTGATCACACATACAGGTACTGTGTAATGGAAGCAGTTTTCTCCTTCACTCTTCTATTTATATTCCACTTTTACGATTGAGAGACCGTGTCTTCCACAAGTGAGCATGGAAACCGTTTCCAACGCGCACGTGGTGCTTGAGTATGTAGCCGCAGGAGAATGTGTTTAGTAAACAGATTCACTCTTGTTTGGATGGAGCTGCGTCTCGGACACGGTCTGTTCGGTCGCTGCCGCGTTAGAGCCGGCTAACCTGTTATTTAGAGGCATATCTGAGCAGATTTGAGTCTCAGCGCCTGAGCTGCACTGTTATTAAGGTCTGTCATAAGGATTATTGAAGTTTCTCCTCTCCTTCTTGTCGCCTCAGCGCTGGAACCTGGATGATGAAACATGCGACTGCTTTTGCAAATGACAGTGACTGTCAGATAGAGAGCATTAGTGGCGGCCGGGGCGGGGGGGGCGGGGGGGGAGGGAGAAAAGCAACGTCTTGCTTTTTAAAGCTACCGTCAATCTGGTGGCTGTCTTTTTTTTTATCTGACAGTTCGACTCAGTATTCATTAAACGCATTTAGAAAGACACAAGAAAGTCTGCTTGCATGTGTTAAGCGTGTCATGTGGTAAGAGACTGCTTTTGTTTGGTATCAAACACGCCGACACTTTAAAACAAACACACGCACGCAAGTTCCACGACTTTATAATTCCTTGCTGTTAGAGACCAAGACATAAGAGAGGAAAGATGGAAACACTGCTTTAGGTTTTTAGCTTGTAGAGAAATGCGCCGTTTTATACGCCCACATTACGCTCTGTGAGGCAAGACTTGGACCAAAATGGGCGTTGGCATGGTAGTTTAGATACCCTGCACATAGTGTCGGCGATGTGAAATAAAACCCAAATATGAAAACACTTGCTGCTGGACTGAATAGGTGTGTAACCATACACTCTGTTCTCAGTTTGATTCACGATACTGTGTTTGCAATTTCGTTTTCGTACTTTTTTTTTTTTGTATCACCATATAATAAATAAGCAAGTGAAAACATTCGTTTTTTCATTTTGAGGAATAACAACTCAAATAATGTGTAATTTTCTTTTGTAAAAGAAAAACAAATTGGAAACTCATGATTCTCTTATCCATCAGTAGATGTCGCAAGGGTACAGTAGTACTAGTTTTCTGTCATTCAGA
>JAUZST010078224.1:0-20896 GCA_034779995.1 Parotocinclus haroldoi | reverse complement strand
CATTATAAAAACTGAAGCAGTAGACTTTGTAAAAATTAATATTTGTATCATTCTCAAAACTTTTGGCCATGACTGTAGTGCTTCATGGTATCTATGATGGCATGTACCCAAACAATCCCAGGGACATTTTGGGTGAAACATCATAGATCCTTACCTATTTTCCCCATTTACTCCAGACACACTTTCAGTTGAGGTACTCACCATTAAACACCCATCTGATCAATGCCAGTTCACTTTAACGACCGAGATTTTAAAACTTATAATAAATTGTACAGGCAGTTACAGACATTGTACAGCACTTCCTGGTTGGTTGTGAGATCTGTACTGAACTCAATTTAAAAATATATATATTTTAAGAAACTAATCATTTCAACTGATGCCATTTTAAGAGCTTATTAGATCTTTTGAAAGACTTTTTTGCAGGTTACTTTTGTGTGTGTGTGTGTGTGTGTGTGTGTGTGTGTGTGTGTGTGTGTGTGTGTGTGTGTGTGCGCGCGCATGACTTTCTGCTAATTATTTGTAATAAGCTGTAAATGATGGTCGTGAGTTTATATACCTCTTTTATTGTAGGCAGTACTCCAGTATCCTCCAGATACCAGTCTACTTCTCTCACCTATAACTACATGAACTGGTTCACATTAAGTGGTTGAGTCCTTTTTGAGATTTCTTCTGGCTGACTTCCATGTTGTTCATATTACTGTCTATCATATTTGGCTTTAATCAAAACAAAAGTATCAGGTATATGCAAGTGTCTTTTTTAAGGATATTTGTTGACAAAATGCTCAACTAGGTCTGTAAGCCAGAACCTATGTGGATGGATAAAGCAAATGCTCACATTCACATTTCAAATACAGGGTGAGTCAAAAGCCACAGGGCACCCTTTTGTTTCAGAATCAAAAGGGAAAATGGCACAACTGAATACTCCAACAATAATGGGTGAGGGAGGCCCATCTTTTAGATGTCTGGAACGTGCCACCATCTTGAAAGCCGCCATATTGGATCAAGGGCAAGCTTTTCCAATGGGATGGCGGTCATGCAGCATATAAAAGAAGACCAGAACTTTCTTAGAAATCAACTGCAAATCTTATTGTTCGTCACAGGTAACTGAAGATGGAGTTGACTGCAATGCAGTTGTCTTATCATAGCCCCAGACTTCGACAACCAACCTCCAATTAAGACCACCAATTTCACACCAATATCCCTCATAGCCATATTCAGAAAAACCATGACAGTGGACGACAAGCCATGTAGTGGTCGTCCGAAGAATAAGGAACCTCAACAATAGTTGACAGCACGTGATATGCCCTCTGACTTTTGACTCACCCTGTAGTTCCTCGTTCTCGTAGATTCTCATAGGTTGGGTTTGTAGATATGCACTTAAATGTGATGCTAGTAATCGCTCCTGTAGTTTTAAAACTCTTACAGTTCAATTTAGAGTAATGTATTTATTTACATTCAGAAACAACGGCTAATCATGCTAGGAGCAAAGTTTTGACACTATTGATGAAACTGATCAAACTTAGTCACAATGGCAGCATTTTAGAGCATCCAATTTATAAAATGTTTAATGTCTCTGGAATTCATGAGATAAAATTTCTTTACAATATATATAGCGCTTCTTACAATGGAGCATTGTCTTAAATCAGCTTGACAAATATCTAGACCCACAGCCCTAACTGTGCAAGCCTGGGACAACAGTGGAAAGGAAAAACTCCCCACCTATTTAAAAGAAGAAATCAAAAAAGGACCGAGACTCAAACAGTACTTTTTGAAACCAGAGTACTGGAAGTAACTCCCAACACTCATTAGTAGTTGATGTTGATGGAGAAATAAGGAAATTTAACCTGTCTTAATGAATAATTATACCCAGTTCAAAACATCAAAAGACTGCTTACACTTTAGAAGTACTAAGTTCTGGTTTGGACACAAGGTTTTTGTATTTCTTAGACTAGAGAAATAGGTGAAAACAAGGCTGAACTGAGAATTATTTCAATTCAATTACAGGTTTAGTTATTATAAGGGTAAGATCATTGAAAATTTCAATAACATTCAAGGATTAATGGATGCCAATAACTCTAAAGCAAACAGTCATTAAGCTCCACCAAGTTCAAGACTGCACGTTAACCTTTTATAAAGATGATCAAATCCTTACCTCCTTTGAGATGGCTCACTGAAACCTTTCTTTTGGCCTGAAAAAAGACAGAGCTAATGAAATGTCCAAGTACATACATAGCCAAAGGCCAGGTGCTGCCAAGAGACTATTTGACAATAATCTGCACTTTGTGATTTAAATGCACCAGATATATCAGAATGAACATGCATGTTGAAGGACACTGATCACTGCGAACAAAAGCAGAAATGCAACCATCAGAAGGACGACTTTCTCACCTGCAGAGAGTCTGGACAGGTACTTAGAAGCATTAGATGAAGCAGCGTTTTCATCTCCCACTACATACAGTGCATAGCTCTGTAAGATGGAAAGAAGCACACAGATAACTAAATGGGGATAAGGAAAGACTGCTGTTTGACTGAACGCCATAAACAGTGGGACAGCTCCCATGACATTTAAATGTGTTGCTACTAGGTAAGATAAAATCAATTACATTACATTAGAGAGACATAGCATGTATATAAAGCTGGCTTCTAATCAGGCCACTGTATTGCCAGTGTTGTATATTCTGGAGGCTTTTTGTAACAGTAAAGTAACATTTTTATTTAAATGGCTCATGCATGTGACTATGTTTGCATTTGCAATGGTGCACCACTATTTTATACTACTTTATAGTTTAAAGTAAGTCTATTTTTAAAACTCATTTGACACAATGTTATATTGTAAAAAACTATAGATAGATAGATGAAATGTAATGTAATGTAATGTAATGTAGGCCCACATCCCTACCCTAGTGCCTACAGTGACAAATGGATACAAGAAGGAAAAAAAGTGGGAAAACAAAGAGAAACAACCACCTTGGGCAAACTAGTTGATATATGTAAGACTTAAATTACACTACCTGAACTACCCAAATATTAAATTTACAGCAACAGTTTTAATACATAAATATAAAAATGTATACAGAAATACAAAAATGAAATAAAGAATAGAATTCAATAAAATACATTAAATATAGACTAACAGCAGTCAGGCAATTGAAACTGAATCACTATCATGTTTCTGTCAGCTCCTTCATTTATTCATTAGGAAAACTGCTAAAAAGCAATATGTTTTCTGATAACATTTAGAACTAATTATAAGCCATAAAACATTACCGGATGAGTACGCTTTTGCTCATTGGCTCACATTATGGACTGTTCTAACCTGGTTGATGTGGTGCGAGACGCTACATATTTGTAGCAAGATGTAAATGGTGTCCGTAAATGTACATGCCTGTCCTATTGTAAGTAGTACTACTTTGTTTTGCACATTTTCTCTAAAAACACCCTTTATATTTACACAACAGTAGCCTAAAAAGACTGTAAGACTATGTGTGGTCAACATTAAATCCTGTCATTAAACGCCACACACCTGTAAATGTAATCTGCACGGGGTGCACAAATGATTTGTACTATGAATGATTCAGAGAAGAAAATGCTACATCTGACACTGCAGGTAAAAACAAACAGAACATGAAGTATTTTCACTGTATGTTTATGAGAAAGAGACTGGCAAAGTTAGAGTTAATGGACAGTAATTCTTAACCAGACCACGTAGAGGGTTAAATGAAGTCTGAAATTTTATAACAGAGATAAATACTGAGGTAAACAAAGCCCATAATTGCATGTCAGTTTGTCTATGGGGTTGTGCGTCATCTCCCTCGACCTGATGGGAAGAGACGCGGCCCACGACCACCCTGGTGATTCAGCCATTTCCATGGGTTAAATTAAGACAGGAAAATCTACCAGTGCAAATACACAAGCGCACAGACATCTCTCACTCGTTCACTCACTGACATGCTCCAGTCCATCACACAAAGAGGAAAATGCCTTTGGTGGTTCAGGAAGGAACAGCAGTGGTGAAATGTCAGTTCGATTAGATGGGAGCACTGTATCATCTAAATGCTTGACATTTCCTCTGAATGTGTTGTGCCTGCATTTAGGGGCATGCAACCTAAGGGAGGGCTTTAGAAAAACAACAACCATCAGTACAACATGGGCAATTTGCACAAAGTTTTACCTGTCCCCACCTAAGCTTACTGTACGCTGGTTTCATTCCACAGCTGTGAACTAACTCCCAGTGTTTTTTCCCCAGGAATGCTTGAATTATTGTAGCTGCAGGTTAATTCATTCATTTGTGGGAATTCTATAAATATAATTACTCTTCGAGCAAAACAGCAGTGATCTATAGGAATTAAACAGGGTGTCAATTTCATTTCTTTCAAGACCAGAGTAGGTGGACCTATTTTTATCCAGCCATAGATAGTACCTAAAAGGCAAATTGTTTCTACTGTAGTAACGACAAATCTTTTCTCCTCGATAAGTCGTTCTCCGCAATGTGTTCTAAGCCACACAGTGAGAATGCTATTTCTGTTAAAAAGGAAATAAAACCACTTACATCATTAGAAATATTAGAGAACAACAGGAAAAAAAACCCAAATCAGATCAAAACATTTGTTTGGTGACTACATTCAGTTGCTCATAGCGAATTAGCTAGATTAGATAGTTTCCCTTGTTACAATTGCTGATTACAGCCTACGCTAAAACCACACCCCTACCTACCACAGCATACCAGATTCAGTCAAAGGAGGCATCCATTCTATGACCAAATCACTCACTCCCCTTGGACCACTATGAACTTAAAACAGCAAAGAAGAAACATGAGGGTTTAATCAAGGATGTGCAGTACAGATTCTTCTGCCCCAAACGATGCTTCCACTCTACTAAGCTGTGAAATAGCAGAAAACGGCCCTCTGTCCAACAGAGGTTTGCAACACAAAAAGATGACCACTATACCACCTTTGTTAGATCAACAAGGTCTGCCTGAAACCACTTCTTCAAGCAACTGTGGTACAAATTTGTGTGTGTTTTCCACAGTGTGGACGCACTACCTTGCATTCACGTCCCATTACTCTGTGACCTCAACTTCCCATTAAATAATTTGAAGTTGTAACTAGAGAAGAATATAAGTACTTGATCTCTACACTGTGATACATAAGATCTGATCCAATATTCCAATTCAAATTCTCTGCCACTGGGTTCAGAGAGAATCATAAACAGACTTACAAGACTTAAACAATTTATGCTCTACTCCTCTGCTTGCCTGCTCATTTTCCTTTCGCGGCAGCTCTGAATGACCTTGTAGAGATAAAATATCCTCCACAGCTTACCACTGGTAACGATGAGCAGCAAAAAGGCTTATAATGAATTCACTTTGAATTAGCAATAATCTCATCCTGAAATGCTGACAAACGTTCACATTTATACACATTTAGACTACAATTATAGGACTAGCTTCTAGGACTAGCAAAACGCTGAAAATAAAAACATGGCTATTGCAGAAAATATCTGGCGGAATATAACAGAAAGGTTGGGGAATGATGTTGAGAACCTCACGGCGACTGTATAGATATAAATGCATTCAAATGTGTTCCTGCCCACAAAAAAGCAAACTACAGCTTCATGTACTAATCTTGTTTTTTGTCTTTGTTTTTGGAGTTGGTAATGTGAAAAAGATACAGCTAAATCTCTGTACACTTTAAAAAATGAAATTAAAGAAAGTAAAAGCAGACAGGGAGTTTGAGTGTTACTGGGGCTACTGTCTTGGTGCCACACACCGCAGGACACTTTCAGAGGTCTAATGATGTCCATGACTCAAGAAATCAGAGAGAGGACCGACACAATATTAGGAAGTTGGTTTAACCTAATAGTTGATCAGAGTGTACTATAGACATTACTTGAAAAGGATACATAACATTGTTTTAAAGATGTTAAAAGTTATATTCTTATTCTTACAAGCACAATCAGTTTGGTCCTCTCGCAAATCCCAGGCAAGTAGGGAAAAGGTGGCACTTCCTGTCCTCTCAGGCAGCTGCTGAGCCAGCCAAACATGCAGGGCACCTCACCATTCAGGTATACGGGCCAGCTCATCAACTCCAGCTGAGCTATAGAGACACACCCAGAATTGTTGCTCAAACAAAGAAGACATGAACAAAAAAAGACCTATCCAGTCCAAAACACACTTCACTTGACAGATTAGATCATTTGTTAACAGAACAGGAGTGCCTTCGCCTGCTAATGAGGGGACCCCAAGCTATCGATTGGTCACTTACCCTGATCGATCATGCAGGCTTCTGTGAAGCTGTTGATAAATGTGGGGTAATCACGCCAGTAGAGATCAATGTATTCCCCTAGCTGTAGGTCTCTGATGAGATGGGAGGATGAGGATTTAGCATATTAGTATCAGAAATAATTTGAACAGACGGGCCATCATGGTAAGATGGTCACTAGATACTAAATTCATTATGTTAGAAGGTATAACATTTTTTTTTTAATTACAAAATGACTTGATAATCAGAAATAATTTTTGCACCAATGATAATTTATGCAGTATGTGCTCATTTTACTTCTTTTATGTAGAGATCATGCGATAGAATAAACAAATAAGAACAACTTCATGTTACCCAAAATGCTTGTTAGTTATCAAAGAAACAGTAGTAGTAACCAAGCAAAGCACGGACCAAGACATTTCACGGAATGGGTGACAATTGTTTGTTGTAACTCAAATACCTCGTAGTTTACCTCCACTGTCATATTTACAATATTATCAAATATACATCGAAGATGAGAGAACCTATTTTGGCCTTCCCATGATCTTCAGAAGATCCAGATGATACAACATAAGACTGGTGGTATGTTCCCTAATTTCCAAAAGTGGGTATCTGTTAAGTTTAACAGGACTGGTTGGAGACACAGGGACATGACCAAAATGTGTATTTGAAAGTAGAATATTGGTAATTTCTTTTATATTTGAAGCCTGATGATATCTGATGGATTTCAAAATCTTTATATTTCGTAAATCTGCATCACTGTGCAAGAGACTGGATTGACTGATTGATTGAGATGGATTGAAATTATTTGGATAGATGAATGGCTGGGATGGATTGTCTTGGGGTGGGTGGGTAGAGGAATGAATGGATTGGATAAGCTTGGGCTGGATTGGACACTCATGGATGGGTGGGATTTGGGTATGTGGATGAGATAGAATTAGATGAATGGCGACAAAATTGCGTGTTGCAACAGCAGTGAGAATAAATGACAAAAACTTACATACGTAAGGGTAGATAAAATATACAAAATACATACAAATATGTATACAAAATACAGAAAATACACAGTCTATTAAAGTCTATCAAAAGTCCACTGCTAAAATTAAGAGGAAATGAAAAATTGACAATTTCTCACAGATTATGCAGGTGTACTTATCAGCACTGTCCGATTACCAAGTTACCAATTCCAACAGCAAGTAATATAGACCAGATACATTTCCAGGACCTATAGTTGAATTTTGGTGGCACAGGTGTTAAGGTGTTTTGTAATGGAACCAAAAGGTCTAAGGTTCCACTTGTCAAGCTGCCACTGGACCCTCTGATTAAAAGTGTCTGCTAGGTGAAAATTAAAAGGTAAGTCGCTAATGTTACTAAAGCAAAACTGGTCCTTTTAACAATCCAACAAAGCAAAAGCAAGAGACAAGTGATTAAATTAAAGCCTTTAACAGCTTAACTTGCTTTTCCTAAACATAGCACCGCTCGCAGGACAAAAGCAGTGGAGGGTAATAGGCTCCCAGCCTACACACATTGTTCTGAAAGGCAATCAAACATTTGGTTTTCTATGCCGCATCAACACAAAAAGCAAATTAGCTCTTGACATTTTTAAGGCAAGATCTCGTACATGAGTATCCACCCGTAACTATGACAGCAATGCATTTAATTTAATAGTCAACTGTCATTTTACAGTTAGTAAAAGTGTAGTTTTTATGGTGTGAGTCATAGTACCTGGCCAGCTGCTGCAGAAGACCCACCAGAGCACGGGCACCACTGCACTGGAGCTCATCCAATTTGAGATCTTCATACAGTAAATGGAGCACATAAAAGAGTCCTGGGATGTGGGAGAAGAGCACAGATGAGGGCTCCAGCCCTGCTACTAGCCCACTCTCCTCCATGTTAGTAGTAGACACTGCTACCTCCAGACCAGGCATGCTCGGCCCCGGACACAATGACACTTGGGAGTGGTAGTCCGAAGTACAGAGGTACACCCAATCCTGGGGTTGTGGACAATTGTTGTTCGAGACATGGTACATGAGAAAATGTGTCAAATAAGAGGACAAGTTCAAATATGTTAATTTTAAAATATAAAATATGACAAACAAGGCATGCATAAAGAATAAAGACAACCTACAGTTGGACAATTTTTACAATAAAGTGCTGAAAATGTAATATTTAAAACCAGCTGCACGCGAAGCTTAGGAATGCTCTCTTAGCTATTCAGTTGGAAGAAGCAACAACAGTGTCAGATGAATCCATGCTCATTATGTAAAATGGCGTCCATAGTGGACACTTATGCTATACAAAGAAATAAACAAGCAGATGCATTGTCCTGAATCAAACATCAGGCAGTGCAAAGACATACTTGGTGCTTTTGTGTGCAAACTGGAATAGAAAATTGGAGAAATGTCAAAGGGGGAACTACAACAGTTTCCGCTGCTGATGAAACAGTCTGGTGGAAATGTGGGCGGGTTATTGCGCATGGAGTTTACCCACCACATGCACATGTTTCAAGAAGAAAGTCTCTTTCTGTCAATGTTAGTATTTATTAAAGTAATCTTGAGTAATTTCCAGTCTTTCCTACATTTTCAATCTTAAAGGTATGGAATATGAAGATGAGCTTGACAACCTTCAAGCCGATATGTTGTCAAAGAAATATTTCCAGGAACACAGATAAAAATGTTTGTGGATTGCCAAACGCACAGTGTATTCTCCCCTTTAGCACTGTGTACTTATCTGAGACAGCCTTCAGTGCTCTTGTAACAATAAAAACAAAAGCACAAAACAATAGGACTTTAGGTTGGCTGTAACTGATATGGATACGCAACAAACTGTCATGTTTAGTTCATTTGAGGGAGATTATATACAACCCCTGGCAAAATTATGAAATAAACATTATGGAATCACCACTCTCGGAGGAAGATATTTAAATTTTATAATTTTGTAGAAAAATGTTAAATCACGGAGACATGCCACAAAACGTTTTTTTTCCCCCAAAATTCCAGCTTTTTGGCATTAAGAAAACAATAGAAAAAAGAAATAAATATAACTGTTGTATTCAGTCACAATTGTGTTTTTGGATCAAGTAAAGGAAAAAATTATGAAATCACTACATTCTGAGGAAAACAGAATCAATCTGTAATTTGCAGGTCTAAAACAAGCACGTGTCTCCAACATGAGACATGCCAGTAGAAACAAAGGAGAGAATTATAAAACTTCTTTAAGAAAATAAATAATCACGGAATGTTGCAAAAAACGTTGTTTCCATTTAGCAGTGTCTAAAATCTGGACCAAGTACAAACAAAGCAGGAAGGTTGTAAAAGGGAAGCCTATAGGTAGACCAAGCAAAACATCAAGACGTTAAGAATGAAAACACACAAAACAAATAAGAAAAGTGGTCGGAAACGAGTGTCAGTGTCTGTGATCAAACTGTAAGAAATCGCGTAAAAAAATGGGATTTACAAAAAGAAAAGGTCAGTCAACCAAAAGCCATCACTAACACAAA
This sequence comes from Parotocinclus haroldoi, assembly GCA_034779995.1. Taxonomy (NCBI): domain Eukaryota; kingdom Metazoa; phylum Chordata; class Actinopteri; order Siluriformes; family Loricariidae; genus Parotocinclus; species Parotocinclus haroldoi. The sequence continues at coordinate 11,137 of JAUZST010078224.1, read as the reverse complement.
AACAGAACAAAAACAAGGTTACAGTGGGCTAAAGTAAAGCAATCATGGACTGAGGAGGACTGGATGAAAGTAATCTTCAGTGATGAATCATGAATCTCAATTGGGCAAAATAATGATGCTGGAATGTTTGTTTGGTGTCAATCCAATGAAATATATAAAGATGACTGCCTGAAAAAAAACATTTTTTCAAAATTTCTATATGATTGATGATGTGGGACTGCATGTTAGGTAAAGGCACGGGCGAGATGACAGTTATTCCATCTTCTATAAATACCAAAGTCTAAATTGAAAATTTGGACTCTTTTCTTATTTCATCAGCTGAAAGAATGTTTAATGATGATTACTTCCTTTTCAAGATGATAATGGATCCTGCCATACGGCAAAGGACGTGAAAACTTGCCTTCAAGAAACACAATGTTAATGGCACGGCCTGCAAATAGTCCAAATCTCAATCCAGTAAAAAAATCTGTGGTGGAAATTGAAAAAAAAAATGGCCAAATACAAGGCTCCAACCTGCAAAGCTGATCATACAACAGCAATAACAGGTAGTTGGAGATGGATTGATGAAGAATAACGTTTGTCATTAGTGAAGTCCATGCCTCAGAGAATTCAGGCTGTTATAAAAGCCAGAGGTGGTGCGACAAAGTACTTATGAAGCAGTTTTTTCCACTATTCCACTATTTTCCTTGGAATTCAGTGCTTCCAGAATGTTCCACTACTTGATCTAAAACACAATTGTAACTGACTACAACAATTATAGTTCTTTCTTTTTTGTTTTCTTAATGCCAGGTGGTTGATTTTTGAAAAATAAACTGTGGATCTAAGATTAACATTTTTCTACAAAATTAAACAATTTAAAGATCTTCCTCAAAGAGTAGTGATTCCATAATTTTTGCCACGGGTTGTACAGGTTTGTGTCTTTCTGCATCAGTACTAATACCATAAGTCATAATAATAGACAATAATATTGTCATTGTTTAATTCTCTCTGACACATTCCAGTCCAATACAGATATGGCTAATGAAATGGCTTGGACTGAACGCAAGCCTCTGAAAGCCTTCATTATTGTCTAAAGCTGCTTTCCAGATTGTAAACCCTTACTATGTGACAGAAAAACCTTTGGCATTTTGTCTTCCAAATGTTTGACATGAGAAGCAAAAGAACGCATAATTCTTAACAGAATATTTGAGGCACTGAACAAAGTGATATGATTTCACTAGCATTTCAGAGCATACTGTACTGGCATTGACAATTCTGTATTATTCAAGCTGTGTGCATTTTTTGGGACTGTGATAGCAAAGCAGTTAAGGTTTGGTTAAGGCAGTTATTTGCTTGGTTTGTAAGACTGAATGAGTTAAGCTGGAAAAACCCACTCAAAGAGAAGAGTATTAAATGTTGTGAGGACTATCAGCAGCAACTGCATTGCCTAAATTAAGTAAACTCAGAATCTAGAATCCTAAAATATTATGTTAGCAAACCCTGGTCTATCTTTTAGAACACTTACATCATCAGAGCCAGTTTCTGCTGGACGTGCCTTCTTAGGAGCTATTACTGGAGAGAGGGGTACCTCAAAATGGAGCTGCAAAGGAAAAGGAGGATAGTCAACAACAAGAATTCAACAAGAATTCAAGACTTGACGCAATTTATTCATCAGTGAGGACTGAAAGGATTATAGTTTATCATCTATAAAGCTACACTGGTAGACAAACAGAATAACATATCACATATTGGACAGTTGATTGACTGATTTGGTTTGGTTTAGCAGCATATTTGCTTCACCCTTTAGCAGTGTGTGTAAGCTTAACGTGTTCAATGCGACATCTGGAGTAAACTACTCCTTAGTCTTCTCCATTTTCTAGGAATGGTGATTTCAAGACATGGAGCATATTTCTGTGGGTCTCCATCCTCTTTGCCATTCTTTGGGTAGGAAGTTATTAAAGACATCTTGACATCTTGACTTGACAGTCTACAATTAGGTCTGCTTTCTCGTTACCAGAAGGTTTTGTGTAGCAAAGTGATATGATTTTTACAGGATGTTCTTTCTAAGAGAATAGATTTCTATTACATCCAGTACCTGTAGGCAGGAGTTTGAGTCAGTGCATATCAGGGCTGTGTCTTAATTATAGGTCTGCATTATACAGTGGAATTAAGAAGGCATAGGCTTCAGCTTTGTATGTATAGCTGTGTTTACGTAAAATAACTCGTATGCAATATGTTAATACAAGATCTAAAACATTAAGGTGGAGGCATATACATGTTTCTAATGTAGTGTGTTCTCTTGAGTGAGCAGGAAAGTTGCTCTTTTTCCATATTCCTAATTGAGATTGTGCTTAAAATAACACCTACTTTCAAGACAACGTAAACATTTCATATGAAAAGCAGTACATATGGTCAGGCCAATTTAGTGTAACCAATTAACATAATGCAGGTCTTTGGACCCGTGTAGAACATGCAGACTCCACACAGAAAAGACCCAGGCTATTTCACTCTGAAATCAAACCAAAGACCTTCTTGCTTTTAAGCAACGGCGGTACTCCCCGAGCCACCGGACCAGCCCTTATCTTAAATAAGTAGCTCATCAAGAAAATCAGAGGGTAAATACTTTGAGTTTATGCAACACAAAGTACTTAATTTTTTACTTTTCTTTGTACTTATGCATTTTTTACCCACAGCTATACGTTACTAGCGTTACTAACATTTCGTGTCCATGACAGACGCTCCGTGTTGTAGCCCATTAGTGTCATCAAGCATGTGACAAACAGATTCCATTCCTGATGTATGCTGGGACCACCTGGAGCGTTGTAGACATTATACCATTTTACCAGCACTTTCATAGCTAGGTCTTTGGGTAATACAAACCGAATGGCTTGCAGGCATCGCTTCACTAAAAAGAAAAAAACACAAAATAAGACATCAGTCGAGCAAACAAACTAGGCACCGATCATAATATTTATGCAATTAGTTATTCTTTCCATTATGGCGATATTCATGACTACTTCAGCATGATCAAAAACAACGTATTTCTATGCATTCACTCAACCAAAACACGTAAAAGAAACGTTATCAGAATAAAAATGGGGCTAGATATTTGGAGTGTGTTCCAGAGGAGGCAGCAGATTAAAAAATAAGGAGCCAAGGTATGATGAAAAGAACAGAAGGAAAATCCATCCTGGATCAGTGTATGAAAGTAGGTGGGGAGAAGAGAGACGTCTTTGCCAGTAAGGGATTTATAAGGGGCTGTTTGCCAACGCAACATGCAGCGAGAAGTGTGATAAGCTGCATTATTCCCAATACCGCTGGTAGGAGTGCAATAGGATTAAATGAAACCACACACAGGAAAAGAAATTCCTCCAGTCAAATTTAGTACGATCCATAAGATGTAAGACCTGTGTTGTGGGTTAAAAGTTTTGCATGTAGATATAGCTCAATGCAAAAGTCTTAGTCCACCATAAAATTTGTTGCTTCAGTAGTGCTAAACTGAAAATATTTTACATATCATCAGTTGGGTCTAATAATTAAAACTTAGATTTATCAAAAAAAAATACCCACCTCCACTAATTGCATTCCAATCTTTGTCAGTTTTAGCATAGCTTAGGCTTTTTATTCTGTTCTTTTGAAAAAAAAATGTGGTTTCTTTCTTGATGCCCTTCCAAAAAAATTCACTTGAGCTAAAATTCATATCACAATGTTTTCCACTTTCAATTCAATAACTATATAATAAAAATGTAAATAATAAATTCCTATTCAAAAGTAGTCATAATAATAATAATTAGAGTACAATTTATTGGATAATCTGTATTTTGTGATGTGCACCACAAGGCTGTTTGCAGATTTATCACAATATCCAGGGTATGGACAAAACAATATATTAGAACAGTATCAGACCAGTTATTTGCTTCTTTGTACTACAGAAGACATACAGCATTCTGTTAAAGATGCCAGATGTAAGGGGATGTCACACTACCAACTTGCCACTGTAGCCTATGTTTTCTTATTTCCTCTTGTTCAGTTTTTCAAAACTAAATATCTTTTCTGGGTGTAACCTAATAGGAAGATTGAGAAATAATTATAGATGGTCATTATACCATTGTTAAAGCAATTATATATCAAATTTAATGGCGGTATAAAACATTTGCAGCACTGCATATATGATCAAATAGCCTCTGCTTCCAATAACAAAAAAGATCAAAGTAATAAATAAAAGTAAACCAGCTTTTTAACACAATGTTAAAGATAATGTGGATGAATGTAAAATTGACGCACAAAACCTCCGTTTTCCAGACTGCCTCAAAAAATAGCATTACACTCAACATTTAACCATGGTGACCACAACACATGATCTATGAGCAAAATGCAATTAGAGTCCTAATGAATGTGCCAGCATCTTAATTGGCAAACAAACTCCAAAAGGTCAAAACAAAGCTGGTTAAAATGTCACTTTATTAAAAGTAAGGAGTCCCTGATTTTAAACTGAATGTCTTAGTAATAAGAGAACAGACAGGTCATAAGATCACCAGGTGATAAAATGTCCATTAATAAGAGCAAATATATAACACAACTCTACCCGAGGTTGTAATAAGCAATAAACGCCCTGAAAAGGTTGCACACAGATATTCTATACAATCCCATGGTAGCTTTCTAAAAGTATACCATAATGACTAATCAATCAACTCTATAGAGTGGCCATACGTTTCTGCCATATTGCTGCTTAATAAAGAAAATTTAACATTAGCAATAAGTCTGGATCAGTTCAAGATACTGCAACTGCGGAATTATTACAACACATCCTGAAAGTTAAATCCAATAACCACATCAATATCAAAATGTGTGCTATATGCTTACAACATTGTTCAGATTTCCTCAAAGACAGGGAAGGAGTACTGGGCCAAATGGCAAAATGTCAGACATACATGACCATAGTGTGCGTGTGTGTGTGTGTGTGTGTGTGTGTGTGTGCGCGCGCGCGCTTACCGAGCTCTGATGTAGCCACTTCAGGAATGGTTATCCTCAGCATTGAGCCGTTGCTCAGCTCCTGAAAAAAAAGCCCAGAACAAATTACAATGCTAAGGTAGGCAGTAGGACAATCAATGCGATCATTTTTTAAGGCATTAAGCCTGTTAGGACATTTATAATAACTATTCAAGAGCATATCAAGCAAGAACCCATGCAATACAGTTTAGACAGGTCTGAAAGTACAATAGCTGTGCATGAAAAAGAGATGTGGAAGCATTGCTGTCAAGAAAACATTGTGAAAGGTTCCTGGTGCTCCCGGAAAAGACGTGTTTGTGACTGTGTGGGAGTTCTGAATGTTGCCTGACCAGTGTGAGGCGGTTGCTGACAGGGTCACGCAGGGCTTGGATGTGCGATGTAGCCTGCTGAAATGGTGAATCGTCTAACCATGAAGACTCGTGATGCTGCGCAGAACTTCTGACCTCTGACACTGGGGAAGGCATGTCATGCTGAAGGCCATAAAAAATGCAATTGATAAGACACGAGTGCTTATGGATAGCTTAGAGCTTACTCCAGTGAAAAAGAACAGACAGGACAGAAGTGCACAAACAAAAAGCAAATCATCAGAAAACAACACAATTAGTGTTCTGTTAAGAAGCTAATATTTAGTCTCTCTCGCGCACGCGCACACACGCACACACACATGCACACACACACACACAAGCCATTTGATTAGATGCACCTTGCTAGTACTGGGTTAGACCTACTTTTGACTTCAGAATTGCCCTAAATCTTCACATCACTGATTCGAAAAGGTGCTGGACTGATTCTTTAAGGGATTTTGGTATTAACATGATAGCATCACACAGTTGTTGATGGGAATCTCTTGTTCCACAACATCCCACAGGTACTCTAATGGACTAATATCAAGGTGAATGCGGAGACCAAATGCTCAAGAAACAGTTTTGAGATGATTTGAGCTTTGTGAAATGGCAAATTATTATCATATTATGATGATCTGAATGTCGATGCAGAAATCGAACAAGGCAGTAAATTATCATCTTGTATTGTCCAAGTTTTAGTTTGTTTTTTAGTTTGTTTGATGCAACCAAGATGTTTATTGACCACTGTTTAAAATTAATTTAGTGTTAATGGTCAACCAATATGAGTTTTTTGAAAGCCCAATTCCAATATTTAAAAATCAAGGTGGTTGGTTGAAATGTAATGCTGATACTGTTTTTTGCAACTGTTTAAACCAACATTAGTTATTGAGTCTCAAAATGTTTGTTTGTTTGTTTATTGGTCTCTTCAATGTCACTATCAGTATCAGTGGCCACCTCAGTGACGCACACAATTATATCTCAAGACTAGTCAGGTATATTCCAACTTTAGTCAATGACATTTTAGAGACACCAATTAATCTAACACGCATGTCTTTGGACTGTGAAAGGAAACTGGAGTACCACGCAGATAAAGGGAGGACATGCAGACTCCACACAAAACAGACCCAGGCCGCTCCATCCTGGGATTAAACCCAAGACCTTCTTGCTGTGAGGCAGTGGTGCTACCCACCGAGACACTGTGCTGCCCGAGTCACAAAATTGCTGAAATTTTGGAATATTTATTTAGACTGGTAATGCACGGTTACCATTTTCACTCTGCCTTTTATATAAATAAGAACATAAACAAAAAGTTTTATTACAATTAACAGCAACACCTTATTTCTGAGAGAAAATAACGAATGTGTAAATACATACAATACATTAATGAGAGAGGAGTGCACATGACAGCAGTATCATTTTGTTTTTAATCCCAGTCTTACTAAACAGCAGCAAAAGTTGTTATACTGGACATAAAGTTCTGATCTTCATAACCGGCCCCACCCACACTAAATGTTCTCTCAGCATATCTTTTTTATTTAATTTTTTATTTACTCAGTAATATCAGTTTATAGGCTGTAATGCAGGGAACAAAGCATGTGCAGGCATCACCCTGCTGACTGACTAAAACCAAAAAAATTATCTGGCAACCACTAATCAGTGCATAACGTTACCAATCAGCATTTTATATAACTTTCTAAATCATATTACTCTACAATAATTTAAATACATTCTTCATTCAGACTTAATGATTACCATTACCTGTCCCACATTTCCCTGTTCACATCCTCTGCTATTTAAAACCCTTTTCATAGCAGTTTGGGTAAAGCCACATGCTGGGTTGAGCCATGCTATTTAATAACATATGTAATAAAGAATAAAATGATAGCCAAATCCCGAGCAAATAGATGCAAATTTAGGCTCCTTATCCAGGACTTTTGTTTAGAGTTTGGAGTTCAGGCTTTGTTCCCTAAGCTCGGTTTGTCTGAACTCTGAGACATACCATTAACCATTTAGTTCTACAAAGTTATGCCGTTTGGGCACAACATTTTCAGCAATTGCATCGACAATTTCAACCCCTTCTTTTGTTCAACGTATGAAATTAATTTCTAGCAAAATTGAAGTAAAAGCCAATTCTCCATTATGGTACCTCTTCAAGCCGGCTCATATGTTGAACAGTTGCTTTGGCAGGAGTGCTCACATTCTCCAGCTGGGTATTTGGGTGTGGTAGCATATTTGGCAAACTGAAGGCTGGTGACAGAAGGCCAGGGACAAATACTTTGCTCACCTAAAAAGAAAAGATTTACCTTAGCTACACGTCTCTTCCATGGTTAGCTGTTAGAAGCTACAACTTTGCCTTAGTACAGTCATTTTTAACAGCTCAGTGCACTGCAAAAACAAGTGCCGGTACGAAGAGCAGTAACATTTAATCATTTAACATGTTTTGATATGTAAATGTTTATGATGAACATCAGTCCACATCCATGCCTGTCTTATTTAATTGTATATATTTCACGTCAGCTTTATGCAGTCTTGTTTGCTTCATAGAAATATAGCAGAGTCAAACATGAAAATGTATACATTTCCAAACAATACAATTTTACACATCTGGAGCTCTTAAAGGAAGTGCAGTGCGATCATAGCAGAGCCAAATATGGCCGGAAAGAGAAGCGAAAACTTTTCTAACAAAACACAAAACGCTGACATCAGTCGCAGCTGGTCTAACCATTGCTCTAACCATAACCCTTTATCATCCACTTTAACAGATTTGAAATCAGTTCATTCATAAATAGCTATGTGTAAAACCACACAATAGTACATCTTACTAAAGTACTCACTTTATGTCTACCTTATGCTCTAATCTGTAATGGTCAATCTAAGGACTGAGAGAACTTAATAAAGTATAGCCTGGACTACAATTTGCTGCTAAACTTTTATCACTCGTCCATCAAAAGCCTGCTGATGTACTGTATCACAGCATGGTATGGCAGCTGCACTGTAGCAGGCCGGGAAAGGCTTCAGAGAGTAGACAAGGCAGCACAGAAGATCATTGCCTGCCCTCTCCCCTCCCTGATGGACATTTACACCTCATGCTGCCTCAGCAGAGCAAAAAACTATTTCTCTTTGATGTACAGAGCATCTCATCTTGACAGAAAAAAGCAGATGTATACATTTTTGCAAATTTATTAAAATAGAGAAACAAATATCCCATGGTCATAAGTATTCAGACCCTTTGCTCAGTATGTAGTAGAAGCACCCTTTTTATGCAACAAGTTTTTCACACCTTGATTTGGGGATTCTCTGCCATTCTTCCTTGCAGATTTCCTTCCTTCTGTCAGGTTGGATGGTGAACGTTGGTAGACAGCCATTTTCAGGTCACTCCAGAGATGCTTAATTAGGATTATAATCAGGGCTCTGACTGAGCCACTCAAGAATGGTCACAGAGTTGTTCTGAAGTCACTCCTTTGTTATTTTAGCTGTGTGCTTGGGATCATTGTCTTGTTGGAAGGTCTACCTTTGGACTGCTGCTTGACATGCTGCCACCACCATGTTTCACTGTTGTGATTGTATACCATACAGCTCAGGATTAACGCCAAAAAGTTTTATCTTTGTCTCAGAGCAGAGAATCTTATTTCTCATAGTCTGGGAGTCTTTCATGTGTTTTTTTGCAAACTCTATGTCTTGCACTGAGGGGGGGCTTCTGTTGGGCCACTCTGCCAAAAAGCCTCGACTGGTGGAGGTGATAGTTGACTTTGTGGAACTTTCTACCAACTCCCTACTGCATCTCTGGAGCTCAGCCATAGTGATCTTTGGGTTCTTCTTTACCTCTCTCACAAAAGCTCTTTTCTCATGATTGCTCAGTTTGGCTGGATGGCCAGGTCTAGGAAAATTTCTGGTCAGCCCACTCTTCCATTTAAGGATTATGGAGGTCACTGTGCTCTTAGGAACCTTGAGAGCTGCAGATTTTTTTGTAACCTTGGCCAGATCTGTGCCTTGCCACAATTATGTCTCTGAGGTCCTTGGGCAGTTCATTCAACCTCTTGATTCTCATTTGCATTGACATGCACTGAGAGCATGCACAAGAGGTCTTATATAGACAGGTGTGTGCCTTTCCTAATCAAGTCCAATCAGTTTAATTAAACACAGCTGGAATCCAATGAAGGAGTAGAACAATCTCAAGAAGGATAAGAAGAAATGGACAGCTTGTGAGTTTAATATGAGTGTCACAGCAAAGGGTCTGAATACTTATGACCATGTGATATTTCAGTTTTTCTTTTTAAATAAATGTACAAACATTTCTACATGTCTGTTTTTTTCTGTCAATATGGGATGCTGAGTGAACATTAATTATTGATTTTAGCAAATGGCTGCAATGAAACAAAGAGTGAAAGATTTTAAGGGGTCTGAATACTTTCCGTACCGACTGTATGTCTTGATTATCATAAAGTTAAGTGTGCGCACCAAGTGCAGTTCTAGACTATTTGATGCGCTGGGGTGGCGCTTGTGATTCACAGTTACTTCCACAGTTAGTGCCTGGGTTCATGGACTCTGCCTGTGTGAAGTTTGCATGTCCTCCCTGTGTGGGTTTCCTCTCACATTCCAAAGACATAGATCATGAATATTGCCAACTGATGCTGGCATGACGTTCAATAAAACTAAAAAACAACAAAGAAATTGCTGTACTGGGCACACACAGAGGGTTACAGCTTCACCCAAATCCTTGACAATTAGTTGTGGGGCACAACTGTGCATAAAAATAAGTCTGTTTATCACTAAACAGATTAAGCTTAACAATAAAGTCGATCTATATAACTTTATTGATTTTGGTTATGCTAACTTCTGCTTTTGCTAGTTCAGTGAATTCCTTTTTCAGTGGCCTAATATGCACTTCTGGTATGTCTTACAAGAAGCTAGCCAAAACATATTGTTATCAGCTATCACTACCTTTTCTGGCATATTTGTTGTCCATTACATCAATCGAACAAAAACAACATCAACAAAGACACTTGCTCTGACTGAAAGTGTTACCAGCTAAAGCTTTTGGAAACTTGCAGGGGCATTGTGGCAAATGCAATGTCGGTATTGAATTTACGTTGTGTCCTGTAGTTGTGCTTACTTTTTACCATCGTGATTTCGTTGCAACACAGCAACGTTACTGGGCCACGTGTCCAATGGATCTGCTGAAGTTCCAGGTGTGCACACATCACATCTGATTTTGTTCAAGGAAACGAGTCTGGTACTTTTACTACTGCACACAAGTTTGGAGTCAAGAAAAAATAACGGCGTGCCTCGGGTTGGTTCGTTTTCAAATTACCCTTTTACTCACAGATTTTATGAATGTGGCGCACACAGCTCGACTGAAAACCACATGAATGGAGAAGACAGGACGTGTGATTTAAGTCTTCTTCGCGAAAAGTCAGGTCAGGCTACACTAAGACAACAGACAGTATTGGGACCGTAAGCTATACAAAGGTCAGAGTCTGCTTGCTTTTTTAATCATCGGTATGTGACTCTTCGCTGTGTGACGCGCCACCGAGAACGGAGGCGCTTCTTTATTCTACCCAGAGACAGAGTTCAGCGAACGTATTCACAAAACACGCCCACTGAACCACGCCCACCTGAACACTCCCACACACCGGCTTAGTGACGCAAAGCGTGCGAGTACGTGACTCAACAGTGCAACCCCGCATATCTCACATAGCATACATATTGAAGCGCTCACAAAAAGTTAGGGGATATTTCATTATGCAATATTTTATTTGGAAAAATCCTAAATAAATAAATAAATAAATACAAATATATATATA
>JAUZST010078213.1:0-20898 GCA_034779995.1 Parotocinclus haroldoi | reverse complement strand
TGTGTGTGTGTGTGTGTGTGTGTGTGTGTGTGAGAGAGAGAGAGAGAGAGAGAGAGAGAGAGAGAAAGAGAGAGAGAAAGAGAGAGAGGGAAAACAGGACTTTCCTAGTGAGTCTCGCCCAGTGCAATCCCTGTGTTGTGTTTGCAAAATGCTCTTTGTTCCAAACTCAGCTGTTTACCTTGGTGTCCTCCACCCCTCCTCTAGATCTTTTTTTTCTAGAAAAGCAGTCTGTGTATTGTGAATAATACTGTAATTCTGTAATTCCTCACAAGTCATGCCAAGTGATGTCTCACTTAACAAGAAATGAGCTCAGAAAACTGAATCAATAAAACCAATAGCCATTTCCAAACATTTTCCAAGGAAAAATGTGAGTCCACCTGAGCAGGTTGAGTAAACATAATGCATGAGACCTTCTCTAAACTTTTTTTCTAATGGTAAATGTATTAGTGTAAAGGAAAGTAAAAAAAAAAATACTTACTTACATAGAAAATGCACACAAACGCGCACACACAAAGACCATCATATGTTTGGACATTGGGCTAATACTGAACTGTAAGGATAATATAGGTACTAGTGATTAAGCGCTGAGGCACCTTATTGTCAAACTGGACAGAAATCTATTTTTTGAGGCAAACTGTTTATAACTGAGCAATGTGTGCAGTCTGAGTGATGGTAGTTAGTCAATCTGATTTCCTTACCGTCATAGCATGCTGCCTTTTTGCTCATTAACGATACAGATGTGGCATTTTCTTAGAGTCTCTTTAAGTACTTGATGAATGCAAGTGTAGTTAAACCCCAGGCGTGGTAATAACTTTAATGGGCCAGTCTATTGCTAGCTCAAAGCGGAGCCCAAGTAATTTCTCCAGACTGTCCCCAAATTAGCCATATATTAAAGGAATACTCCAGAGTTGGTCAACTTCAGCTGAATACTGTGAGTATCTTTCATTTTTCAATGCTGGCTGCATATAAACTGCTCACATAAATTAGGGGATACTTCATTATGGTATATTTAATTTTGAAATATCCTCATATTTTTGTGAGCAGTATAAATACCAAAGCAGTCTCATCAAGAATGGTTGGAGCAGTAGTCATATACGGCAGCTCATCTGGTGAGAACTGTACAGATACAGAGGGTCTGAAAGGGATAATCTCCCTGCTACAACAGATATCCCATTGGCTGATTGAGATGCAGGCAATGAAATGGCATCCTATAACTGTCCATCGGTGTAGGGTTTATCAAGCAACTAAGAATATTGTCAAGAGGAATTGGGTTTGTCTGGGGTCTCATTTGGACTGGGGTCTCCATACTGTGCTTCTTGTCACTCCATAGTCTCTGGAATATTCCAGGTATTCATTGTAAAGCTAAATAAAGCCGTTCCTTTGGCAGTCACTAATGGCTTTGCAAAAGATGTAGACGGAAGTTTGAATAAGATGGAGTATTCCTTTAATGCATCTAGACTCCACTGGCTATATATCTGGCTATATATATTTCTTTAAAATCCTCAATAAGCACGAACTATAAGCACACAAATAACACCAAATGACACAAAACAGCAAAAGTCTCCGCCACTAATGATAACTAATTATAAATTATGTAAGAATATAGCTGCCACCAGCGGGCTTGCCACACAATTAATAACACTCCTTGAGCCTGATCCTGTGAAGTGATAGCAATGTTTGAGAGATGAGTGTAAAAGGGATCGGAAGAAAAGCTGAAAATAATTCCATTTCATCCCTATCCATTCCAAAGTGAGGATAAAACATTTAGAAGTTAAATATCAACATGACTGGTTGGAGGAACAATTGTTTTTTTGTAATGTCAAGCATGAAATGACACAAGAGGCCTGGAGCAAATTCAAGTCTATACTCCTCCCTTGTTTAAGTGAATATGAATTTATATCTACTGTATGTGGTACCAGTATGGTTTTCTATGTCTAATGTTTTTTTTCCAGAGGTCATAAGTCCTAAGGGTATACAAATTATTTGTAAAGCAAAAAAAAAAAAAAAGACAGCAGCACTTGAGTTTAATGCTGTGTGAATGGGATTTGGCACTCTGTTGGATCAGTCAAGGAATCATACTTCATAAAAATATAAAGTTGTAGCTTTATTTTTTTTATTTTTTTTATTGAATGACTGATCTTTCGATGAATAGCGATACCCTGTCGTCTGTGCTCATGCACCCTGACTACTCACTATTTAAAATGGCATACAACAGTCTGATAACTGATCATAGCCTCATCATGTTCCTTTATAGAGGCTCGTTTGTTTCTTTTCTGCTCTTAAGTACAGGTTGATTTCCCCAGTCGCATTCACTGGATCTGAGACGGCCTCAGTTGTCACTGCTGACTTCTCATTTTGAGTTACGCCTGCTGAGAAGCTATCACCGAAATAGTCCAACACAGCTTTTTCCAACCTCATTTTGCTGCAAATAAGATGTAGTGACATGCAAATATTTTTTGTTTAATTGTACTGTCTATTTTAATATTCCTTTTGTAGGATCATTTAGTGGATTTTAAGCACTGCCAGTTAAAATAGTGGGTATCCATTTTCAGTGTCTGATGAATTACTGACTCCAGTTCACTGTTAGGTCCCTGAAATATTGTATTTTTATTTCTAATGGACAGGTATTATGAGCTGTAAAGTATTTTTGTACAAATTTAATACTTTGTTAGCATGATATTTATCGTCTATGTATAACTTTGGGGATTCCTACAGCTGTAAACCTTTATATGGCCGACAGAAAGAGAAACAATAAAAAGATAAAGAGTGGACGAATCCTGCCGAGGTTATCTCTTGTAGACGTATGTCTCATTTTTGAAAGTACACTCCCAGACCCAAACCTCCAGGGATCATGGTTAGACCTGAAATGATGATGGACTTTTGCCGTTTATCTGAATATGCAGTTAGAAACTACTGCTATGCCAACAGACGCTTCTCAGAAAAATTGGCGATATTTTGCTTTGACATATATAGGGGGGGGGTTAAACCTAATTATGAAATCTAATAATTTAATAAATGTACATATCTGGAGTTTCCCAGAAATTACGGCATATTTGACTGAATCTAGGTTTTTATTTAATTGAGACAAAATAGAGCAATCTAGGAACAAATGCTCACGCTGTTTTGTGGTGTAAAAATAATAAAACATAATTCGGACCTAAGTTTGATGGTGGAGGATCTGTAATCTTGTTTTTCATTCAAACTCCCTAGGATGTTCAGTGGACTGCAACATAAACTCAAATTCAGTTGCATTTTACCCCATCGTGCACAACCTTCTGTCAAGTTACATCACTAACTCATTTGAAAATATAAATGAGACTTTCCCAAATGAAATTGGGAAACTGCCCAGTCACTAAGTCACTCATCAAAATGATGAAACCACTTGAAGGATCCCCCACTTCAGTTATACCTGGTGGAGACTATATTGGCTTCATTATTACTTGAGTCATAATGCAGACACGAGAGTGTCAAGCTTCTCCATGCTCTGTCCATCACTATACTGAGAACCCAGCCAGTACATTTGGCTGTGCACAGGTCTATAAGCATGATGTTGCAGTTATAGGAAGGATCAGACAATGTAAACAATGCCAGTCTGCTTTAACGACCAGGGTCTAATCCTAATAAACTATGCAAGGATTTAAAAATCTGGCTCTTAACTCTGGATGTTTTTGCCATGTTTGGAAACCTTTTACAAACCTTTAATTCAGTTGTGTGTTTATCGTATGCTATTTATTTATAAGCTGTATTCTTGTTTGCCAGTAGTACTCATTTGTTTTTAACAAGATATGTAAGTGCAGGAATGAATCGCGACTATTACAGTGATATCTTCAGTGTGGGGCATAAATGCCAAAAAAAAATTGTGCTCACAAAAAATAGGGAATTAATTTCATTGAGCAGTGTAGTTAAATACATTGGGTGTATGTGTGCATTTTAAAACATTTTTGCTTTTTCAAATCAAAAATTATTTAGCTATGAAGCTTAGTGACCGATGAAACAGAACTCCAGTATGATTAGGAACTAAAATCAGCAAACATTCAGCCTAAATATCTCAACCCCAGCACCAAGAACAAATGAAAAATTCCTCTTCAAATATCAAACGAGAAGTAGATAGAAAAAAATAAACCACTCTTTCCTTTCCACAGTGAGAAAGATCCGAACAAATTAAATATCAATCAGCAAATGTGAGGACACTTCCCAGAACAAACAAAGCAACACTGTAATCATTTCACATTTTGCTTTAATCAGCATCAACTTTCATGAAACTACTTGCATGTAGTCCCAAAACATACAGCTTAAATCTTAAGGAAGCCAGCTTTGATAAATATGAATTAGGCACTCATCAGTATGACAGGAAATGCTACTTGAAGTTTTCTCTCTTGAGCTTAAGATTAAAGCTTCAAAACAATCCTGTCTTAATTCTGTATCATATCAAAGGTATGGAAAAGCCTTGGGTGGGACATTTTTTTCTCTCAAAAGTAGCCTCAGCTATTATTGTTTCAACTCTGATCGCTTGATTCAGATATCAATCGACTATGCCCTCCTGCAGCTCATTGAGAACCTAACCAGTGAGAACATTAGTTCAGGCTTGTTACTCACCAATCCTGGATCGAAGACAACGAATTAATCTACCATCTTAACACTTTTAGTTCGAGGCACATTAATAAGATAGAGATATAAAGAATAGATCAAGAGACTAAATTCATCAAGTAGTAGTGGGGTACTTTGAAATAAAAATGAATTTGATGTAATGACATTAATGTTAGGTTTTACATTTCAAAGGCCTTCTCTGAAGGTCTAGAAGGTCCTGAGAGTTTCCAAATACACCCGTGGCCTATCCTCAACTGCAGTAGTTTTAACAGTGGAATAAGATGAAAGACAGCAAATGCATTTCAGAGCTATATCCAGCAAGTGGTGCAAACAAACAATATGAAGTACAGTGACCTTTTAAAGGTCCCTGTCACAAGATTATTTTGTTGTGTGGAACAAATGATCAAATAGTCACACAGGGGAAAGCTGTTAATGCACTTACAGGAATTTATTACACAGCCGGAGAGAAACAACTATACACCATACACCATAATATTGGGGGCACGTAGTGGTTAGCACTGTCACCTCACAGCTCTGAGATCCCTGGACTCCAGACACTCCATGTACACATGGATTTACTCTACGAGTTCGCCATTTCCTCCAATATACCAAATTGGTCATTCTAAACTGGCCCATGACTAGTGTGTTCATATAACCTTAGTCTGCCATGAATATGGTGATGCAATGTTAGGCCAAACTAATAAGGGAATATTTAATTAATATATTAAAATTTTATATATGGGATATATGGCTTCTTTTTTTTTTTTTTACTTACACCAGTGCTGTCATATTTTTAGTGGGGCACGAGCAAGAGTACACTGTGTCTAATGACACCCATGGTAGTCATTAAGTCTGCTGTATGAAGTGAGCGTAAGAGCGGTACAAAAAATAAAAATAAAAAACAATAAAATAAAACTAGGGACAGCCCGCACCATTTCTGGACTGCCTGCTGTCCTTAGCAGGTTACTCCCCCTGGTGGTTATTTATGCATTTAAAATGTTCTGGAAATTAGTTCACTAATGTAAAGTGTCAAAGTTGCAGTGAAAGGTGTGCAACAGACCTGCATTTCTTCTTATGCACTGCTCACAAAAATTAGGAGATATTTTCAAATTAAATATACCCTAATGAAATATGCCCTCATTTTTTGAGCATTATAGTTTCGTTTTTAAATATCCCCTATGTTTTCAGAGCGTATTGTATTGTATTTCAGAGTGTATTGAGTGCTTCCCCTGGTTGTACTTTTTTTTCCGCTGTGAAATATAGTGACAATTTTAGCTAGCTAGTAGGTCAACATACAGCACATGCACTCACACACTAGGACCACTTCAGGGCACAGTCAGTTAACCTAAAGCATGTCTTTGGACTGTGTGAGAAACACAGGGACGAGCCAGACCACTCCACCTGGGATCAAACATTTTGCTGTGAGGTGACAGTGCTTCCCACCGAGCCACTGTGCCACCCTATACTCATTTAATTAATCAATATTGGACGTTTTTGTTAACAAAAACATGTAGAGACATGCATTATATGTATTGACTTGACTTGCATCATTATAACTAAACTCCTCTTGCTTTAATGCAAAAATATCATCCTAAACATTTATGTGTGGTGTAGAGACATACAAGGTTATTAATTACAGATCCTTTATCCTTTAACGTTACCAGATGTGAGATTTGTTGCATCTTGTGGCCCTGCTTATAAAAAAGTTAAGAACAGCTGCTATAAAATAAACACAAATAATTAGTAGGTAAACAATTATTGTTTACATTTATGTCATTTAGCAGACGCCCTTATTCAGAGCAACTTACAATTAATACAGTCTTTCAATCCAAGCCATGGTGGGTCAAGGGCTTTGCTCAGGGACCCAACTGTGGGATTTGAACCCTGGACCTTCTGGTCCATAGCCTAGTACTTTAATCACTAGGCTACCACAGTTATTGGGGTCTATATTCATGTAAAGTTCCTGTTAAGTCAAGATGAATTGGAAAGAATGTGACTTGGTGATAAATTCTCACTGTTGCTGTTTTGTGGCTAGGGTGGCTTAAGTGAAGATAACAGGCATTGTAAATTCCACTCAGAAACACTGACCTTCTTTTTCTAAGATTTAGGTCATATATTGCTTCCGTGAGATAATGGCGTCATACAAACATCCTAACCAATAATGAATGCCAAAACACTACATTATATAAAAACATAGATATGAGCTTGCACATTCTTCTGTGTTCATGTGACAGTGAAAATTCACTAGTCCACCACCATAGTGACCGCAGTTTGAGTACAGTCGATGCCTTCCTGTCAGGTCAAACAACACTGGTACGATTGAACATGCCTGAAGGAGGAGAGTACAGTCAAAGTATAATCTCCAACACTGCAAGAGCGACTTATAATATCCCTGTGATATCACTGCAGTGGGCCGAGACATGCTCACACCTCTTGTTCTGTACAACTGGCTTGGCCAGCAAGTGTATACTGGCACTAACAATGCAGACACCATCAACTCTAACTACCAAATCTGTGTCATTTATCTAATTAGAAAATAAACATTTCAAAAACATTTCTAAACTTTCAGATAAAATCTGGTCAGTTGTCATCCTTCGGTGGTTTCTTCCACTAAGGGAAAGGAGTGAAAGGAGTTTCAAGAAAGAAAACGTATGTCTCATTTTTCAAAGTACACTCTCATGCCTAATTATAAAATCCCTGTGATATCATTGCACTGGGTCGAGACATGCTCACACCTCTTGTTCTGTACAACTGTCTTGGCCAGCAAGTGTATACTGGCACTAACAATGCAGACACCAGGAGACAAAGGAGTGTGTTAACAAATATTGTATACCTGTGGAATTATGATGATTAAATAAAAGCATAGCAATATAATGACAGGTGTTAGAATTACCTAATTTCTGATTCATTCTTATGGTTTATTTTTCCAACGAATGTTTTCAGGGTATTGGTAATACAGTTTATAACTGTTAATTACATCAGAAAAGTGCACTGCAGAGACAATTACAGCAGCGATGTGATATGGACTTCTGAACTTTCATAAGCCATGTTTTTAGAAACATCTGATCTACATTTAAATGTATAAACCTTAATAATTTCTTAAAAGGTAAAATCACACCGGACTTGACAGGATTTTGGCAAAGACTACAAATGATTGCAAATTAAGAAATCTTCTGTTTTGAGTTCAGCCTGTCCCCAGAGTAATTTGATTTGTATGTGTACATGATGCCCACTGAGTGTTAGAATGTAGACTTGGACAGTGTATATAAACATATAAAGCAGCTTAAAATGTTGTGCATGTTTATTAGACACGTGGAAGTGGGCTCCATGCTGTTATTTTCTCCATGGGAGGCTTCATCTAATATTAATTGTGGAGAAGCTGTTGATCTGTAAACTGATGTTTTGCAGAGAAAGTGCAAGGAAATATACCCAGAAACTTCTACAGCGATTTGTACACTTGATTTTAAACTTGTACACTTCCATTAAACAGGCCTAATTTTCGAATTGCCCTTATTCACAGCATGCTACACCGAACATCTTGCATCATCATCAACACCACACACGATTATCCTGTTGCCAGTGTTGCAAATGATTGCTCAAAACCTTCTGCGCGTCATCTAATCCATCATTAACTCATTGATGTCTGGTTATATTCATTCTGCCTTCTGTCATTCCCATCATGAAGAATCCTATAGTCATTATCTCGCACATCTACATCTACAGACGTGTATCACTCCTTTCAAAAATAATTGAATGTGCTGTCCATAATCAGTTGTCAACCTTTCTCATACAGAATGACCTACAGGATAAGAGCCAGTCTGTCTTTAAAGCAGTACACAGCACAAAACCTGCCCGGATGGCTGTTTCTGAGAAGCTTCATTCTGCCTAAACATGAGCATACATACTTTCATCAGTTTTGATCCTTTTTGACCCTTCAGTAACATTTAACACAGTCAAGCCTCCTAACTGGTTGAAATGTGTTGCTGAGTTTTCTGATTGGTCAAAGAATCGAGCCTCCTGACTGGTTAAATTTTTTTTTATTACTGCTTATTTTACCTTACTTAAAAGTAAAGATTTAATGATACTAAATATGACAATTGTGTGTCTTTTATACAAGTAACAAGTGTAACAAGATCAAAAAGAGGCAATTAATACAGATAATGAATGCAGAATTGGAGTATTTTTTAATATAAAAAATAAAATAAAAAACTAACAGGTCTGTGAGAGCCAGAATTCTTGCTGGTAGGTGATCAATACAATATTGCAATAAATATTTTATTTTTCAAAAATCAGACAATGTGATTTCAGCATCAGATTCTGTTTCTCACAGTTGAAGTGTACCTACGATAAGAATTACAGACCTCTCCATTCTTAGTAGGGGGAAAAGCTCGCAAAATTGGCAGTGTATTAAATACTTATTTTACCACCTGTATTTTTGGTCATATTCCCTGTATTTTCTGGTAGTTTTCTAATTAAAGCATTAATAAAACAATTGCATATCTAATCTAATAGTGACCCAAAACATTTGTAAAAAAAAAACACATATATGGCTGTGGTTGAATATTTACTAAAGATCTTCATCACCCTTGTATAATTATTTGTGTCTTATTCTATCGACGACTTGTCAACGCAGCATGGTTTGTTTTCTTTTGTCCTTATTCCCATCGCTCACAGATCTAGACTATTTGTTAGCAATTATCTATGCCAGGGGCTTTCAAAGTCTAAGACTTGTGAAAATCCACACTCTCACAGTAGCTGAAGGTGCAGGGAATTATCATTTTACAGCCTGTCTATAGAGGTGTGGGAAACCTGCCTCCAAGGACAGCCAGAAGTGACAATTCACTCATGTTTTTTTTTAACCTAAGTCCATACTTTCTCGTTTCCTCCTTAGTAATTCCTGATATGGAAGTTAGACACGTGACATCAGAATGCTGCATGAAATCCAGAGTTTCAAAGGATCAGTTTCAATGTGAATCCATACCTTAATAAATCGTGGATATGCCTTAGTTTTATTAAGAAATTGATGTCACCAGCAGGGCTTCTTACAAACTGACCAAAAAGTGGCATATTATAGGATATTTTATATGATTTTGAAGCCGAAGTGCTGGATTGTGTGATTACTTGGCTGGTGGGACTCAGACCAGTGACTATGTTAGAGGGGTCAATTACTTTCTAACTAATTGTACAATGCAGATGCAAAAAGATTAATTCATTAACTCGCCCCTCATTTTGGGTAGGGGCCAGCGTTGCTAACTCCTCAGTAAGGAAAGTCGCTAAATGACGTGATCGCCTAATTTGCATAAGGGTCTATTTGCGTTTGAGAGGAATAACATCGTGGGAGAGACAAAAAGTAAGTAAAAAAAAAACACGCTAAACATGTTTAGAACTACAAATGAAAGTCTTGTATTGATTTTTGGTTTGTTATTTAATTTTTTGTCATTGAAACGGGTCATCAATAGGCTAAAAGAACAAGACTTTAATGCGTTATCAGACCCACATTATATAAATCAGTTTTGTCCTGCATAGTTAAATGTTAGAATAACAAATTGTAATTAAAAAAAACTGTTATGTGGGGTGGAACCCTCCTTTTTTATCCGGGATTGGAAGCGGAGTGGTGTGGATCTGCTGCTCTGATTGCAGATACTGCACTGTGAGAGTAGTGAGTGCTTTGGGACGGAGAGAAAACGCTTCTCGTTCACGCCAGTAATTGCAGAACGATATGCGCGTTCACGTCCGCGTCTTCAAATGTCTCCAACGACACCAGAAAAGTCGCTAGATTTGTCGCTAGTCGCTTTTTTTTTTTTTTTTTGCAAAAGTCGATAGTGGGGTTTGAAAAAACGCTAAATATAGCGACAAAGTCGCTAAGTTGACAACACTGGTAGCAACAATAAACGTGCCATCACTGTGGCACTACATCCCTGCCCCGGCACCGCCCCTGAGCTCTCAGCCAATAGGAAGAAACAGTGCAACTAAAAGCAAAGTACGTGTACAGAGCCAGGAAGCTACAGTGCGAGCCTCGCGACAGCTGTTAGCAACAACGCGTAACCGCCATGAATCAGGAGAAATATCCGCGATCATCCATTGAGGATGATTTTAATTATGGCACGAACGTGGCCACGGCGAGTGTGCACATCCGTATGGGTGAGTGTTTTTATCTAACACTTATATTAAGTATGTTTTCTAACGCTAGCTACGCTAGGTGTTTTTAGCTACCCGACTGGCTAATAGCTGACGCAGCTTACTGACTTAATTACTTTAAAAATAATAACAGTAACAAACATGTGTGGCTGAAATGACCGTCAAATACACGTAACTACAAAACAACTCTTAACACGGATTATATAATGCGTGCATTTTCTCCTGCGCAGTTCTTGAGAAATAGACATAGTTTTGTACAGCCTTCGAATTCTTATATTTGGCAACCACACGCCTGCAGTTGGAGAACGAGAGCATAGTAAAAACAAAATTATACTGTTAAACGGGAATTTATCTGCAGTTTCTTACATAATAAATAATAAAGTTTCGATGCACAGTAATAAATTGCGATCGTCTTATGTGTGAAACGGTATCCGTTTAGTTACTTGACAAACGCCCTTATGCAGAGCAATTTGCTCCTCATAAAGTCTTAAGCATGTGAGTTTAGGACCCAGCAGTGATGGATTGGTGGAGGTGCTGTTTGAACCCTGGACCGTCCGGTTCACAGTACCTTAACCGCTCCCAAATCCCATGTAGGACTGTGGGGCCAAAGTAGTTATGGATGTGCTCGAATAGAAGAGGATTGTAACAGTGGCGGCTGCTGGACTTTCAAAGAGGGAAAGGTCATTGTCAGTTTAAATCATACAATTTGTCAATTTATTTATACGTAAATTCTGTTCTTTTCAGGGTAATGGTATGTGATCCTATCATACCAAGTAGGCGTCTTTTCCAGGGATATCTAGGCACGTGTGTCCACTTAATGGCCAGTAGAGCTGAGCTGCTTGGACGGCCTTGGGTTGTGGGTGTAAGAATTAATCCTTTTTAAACAGGAGAGAATTATTTCTACACCCAGTAGCTCCAATTCTTGCCACTTACGATAACAGTTTGTAGCGCTGAGGCATTGTACTGTCCAACAACCAAGCGACATTAAACTCAAACAAGGAAATGTTGAAATGATGTTAAACTGAAACAAGTAAACACTGAGTGCTTTATTTACAGTGTTAAGAAATAAACAATGGAAGTGGTCCATTCATTTTGCAAAGCAAATACCAAGAAATAGGTTGCAGTTTGTCTTTTGACTTCAGTGGCAAAATCCTGAGCTACGAATGATTAAGTGATGGTGTATGTCTTAAAATTTTCTATTTCGACTTTTTTGACTGATCCTCTAATCATAATGTGTCCAGGCCAGCTCACAGCTCCATTTGCCCCCAGAGACAATGAGCATCTGGGGGAGGGACAAAATCATGGTATTTATCCAATGATCAACTGTTACATGCAGTCCCATTGAAGTGAATGGATGCTCAGCTACTGTTTAGTATCATTAAAAAAAACTTTGTCACCTACATGTTAACACAACTTAACATATGTGACCATTTCATTTTTGATGTTTTAGGGGAAGCTGGGCTTCCCTTGCAGTCGTGGCTGGATTATAATATTGTGTCAGTTGTAAATCAGCTACATTTCCAGCCTGGCAGTGTTAAGACTTGAACTGTTTCCAATTCTGGGTGCATTTGAAAAGTATTATAAGGGGCAGTGTGTAACTACAAATGCACCCCAGAAACTACAGTGTAGAAACGGCTCACTTTTTGTGTTTCATTTTGGACTAAATAACAGTGCAACATTAAGGTTTATGCTTTCCCTTTACAGATTCCCCTTAATGTATTGAGTACATTTAATTTATGTATTTATTATTATTTATATATATTTTTTTCTGGTGGCAAACTGAAGTTAAATGTTATATTGGCTATCATAATAGCTATCATGGCTGAATGCTGTCAGGAATGCGGTACAAAAGCACTACAGTGGAAAATTGGATCAATAGCACACCCTGTTGCTTGGTTTAATCTTGTGTTTGTAATACAAAGAAAAAAAAACCAGATCATTTATCTAGAGACTTTTTGAGACTTTCGTAAGAGGAACACCTTCGCTCATATGATTGGTGACTTTCAGTTACAGATGCAGTGTCTGCAGAAGTGCTGCACACCACAATGTGTTAATACAGCAGACTCTAATTAGTACAGCAGAGTGTGTTATAATATGGTACTGTTCGAAAAGTCTCTAATTGGTTAGTCTTGAGTAAGATGCAGGCAGTGGCAAGCATTCCAGAAATGATTGTAGATTTTGTAATGTACTGAAGGTTCTCTGTGTGCTTACTTCACTGTGCCATGTCTGTGTTTGTGCCATGTCACGTGCATGAATTCAGTTTTTTTTTTTTCATTTACACTGCCCCAAAGATAACACACGTGTTACATGTGATGAAAAAGATCATACCTGCTGTAGCATAATTCCTAAATAGTCTCCACAATGTAGTAACTTAATAACGCAAGTGCAATGACGGAGAACTCACAACATGTTGAAACATGGACAGGAAGCATGGAAACAGGACTCGCAAGCTTCACATTACTATCATAGCGTATAAACTATACTGCTCACAAAAAGTAGGGGATATTTTATGATGGGGTACATTATTTTGAAATATTTTTGGGAGTTGTGTTTATGACCTTTCACGTATGCAAATAGCTTTTGGATTGATTTACATTTAGTGCATTTTGACCTGCAGTTCGGTGAAAATGCAGACCATTCAGTCAGAATATGAATGATTTCATTCAGGTTTATGAACATATCTGCATAGAGTTCCTTAGTGAGTCTAATTTAATCGATCTAAAAGTAGTAAACTAATTAGGTGAAGGCCTTTCACTCTGTGGTTCAAAGGACCTAGTTAATGTTGTTTGATGATTTGATTTTTATAGATTTCCTGCGCAAAGTGTACTCGATCCTGTCCATCCAGATCTTCCTAACCACAGCGGTGTCTGCTGTCTTCATGTTCTGTGAGCCCATTAAAACCTTTCTACATTCCAGGTGAAAACACTTTATACACATTGCTTTTAAGTTAATAGTTTGGATATAACATTTACTTTTTTCTTTCTCATTAATTGTAGTGCAACTGCAACTCATAAAATTGTTTATGGAAAATATTCTGTTTTGTCTGGTCAACTTAATTTCATTTGTTAATAAACACCCATTCCTACGTTTCAAGTCTGAAACACTTCCCAAAAGAGCTGGGACAGGGGCAATTTGGGGCTAATGAGGTGGTAGAAATAGAAATAAATAATAATGTGATTTCAAGCAGCTGATTGTAATCATGATTTGGTACATTGGCAGAATTTGCGAAGGGCTGAGACTTTGACGAGCAGAAGTTTGTCAACAAATGTTTTTGCCCTTATTTTGTTAACGGGGTAACATAATGATGCGTGCATTTTCTCTTGCGCAGTTATAGATTTTGGACATTTGTTTTATCCCAAATCATAATTACCGTCACCTGTCGACAACTGCCCCCATCCCAACTTTTGAAATGTGTTGCAGGCCTGAAATGCAGGAATGAATGTATACTGACAAGCAAAATGAGAAGAGATTGACGAGACAAAACCTGGAGTAATTTAGATTCATACTGCCTAGAGTGAAATACAAGTCAAAGTAAATGTACATAAATGTACAGGAACATAGTGCTGAAGCAACGGTCCATGGATAAAGGTCTTTGTCGAGCAATGCTCCTATTCTGAGTCATGAAGTATGGGTAGTGGTTGAAAAGAAGGGATGCGTGTACAAGTAGAAGTAATGAGGTTCCTATGCAGGGTTGCGGGGTGTACTCTGTGACTCCTCTTCAGTTCAAGTGTGCCTTTTAGCACAGCTGCTCCTTCAGGCGCCTCTCGTCTCACTTGCCCCCTGATCAGGTCTTGCTAGAGCAGTTTCTGGCACAGTCCCCTGGTAGGAGACCTCAAAGCAGAATGAAAATTATCCCTTCATTTGAGGGATAATGGAATCTGTGGACAGGGGCAGAAAAGTCTGGGCATGGCTTTCTCAGCGATTTACCGCTGTGACCATCACCAGGAAAAGCGGAGAGTTAATGTGGTCGAGTCTAGCAGTTAGTTTCAAATTCACGCTGCAAGAAGACACGGAGGCTGTTACTGTACTGGATCTTGAACCCTGGAACTGCTGATCCATGGTCCAGTATCGTAACTGTTTCCACTCACATGGTAAAGGTAACGTTTAGGCTTTTCATCTACATTTATTCAAATGCATTTTTAGGTTCAAACAATTTCAAAGCTACTCTTATAGTAATTTATAAGTTCTAATCTTAATCCACAACCGTATGGTGGAGATAATTATAAATACAGAGCTAAATGAGTATCAAATTTGCATGGGTTCCAGGCTAGTTTTCAGACTCCTGTAGCATTGGCATAACCATCCATATTTCTGTACCCCATATACAAGTGGCCCAGATAACGGAAAATGGCAGGTTTTGTGTGTTGTCAGGAAAAGGTGTCCCATTTGTGGCAAAATATTTGGCCTTCTTTCAGCTGCTCTTTAGAACCAGAATTTCTCTTCTATAGCAACCGTTCTAGTATAATAGCACCTTTAGCTCCCTTCAGCCCTCAATCAACATTCAATTTTGAATTGAGTTAAAATGTATTCCAACTTGTTTTTACAGTCCTGCTCTGGTCCTGCTGACAGGGATTGGATCTCTGTTTTTTATTTTTGCTCTTTTTATTTATCGACATCAACACCCCATCAACCTCTATTTACTTTTTGGATTTGTAAGTAGTCCCGGTTAAAGCTCTTATTCCTTTCACAAGCCAAAAATATATGACCAGTCAGATCAGTGTACATGACTTTTTGCTTTGTTGTTGCAGACTCTGTTGGAG
Source organism: Parotocinclus haroldoi (assembly GCA_034779995.1). Classification (NCBI taxonomy): domain Eukaryota; kingdom Metazoa; phylum Chordata; class Actinopteri; order Siluriformes; family Loricariidae; genus Parotocinclus; species Parotocinclus haroldoi. The sequence continues at coordinate 5,413 of JAUZST010078213.1, read as the reverse complement.
GCCGTGTCTGTGGGCACAGCTGGTAAGTTATAACTTTTCAATACGTGAACAGCTCAGCAGAGATGTGACACATCATTCAAGATATGTTTTCTGTCTGGGGTTTGCTTGTATTGGGTACAAAGCTAGTGCAGCCAGGAAGTAAAAGAGAGGGTTACAGCATTAAGTCAGTATATTTTCAGTAGTACCAAGAATATAATTAAAAGGTCAGACCTCACCAGAGACCTTGACATGGGGAACTAGTCAAGAAGTGGTCATGCTTTAGTCATAATAAAACTTCTATCATTAATATAAAAAATTGCTGTGTCATGCACTAAAGAATTGAGCATGTATAATTCAACGACATCTGAAATATGTCGGATCGAATTTCTAATCTTTAAATCCCCTTCTTTGCAGTGACATTTTATGAATACTCAATAGTACTTCAGGCCTTTATCCTCACCTCAGCCGTGTTTGCTGGGCTGACTGCCTACACCTTCCAGTCCAAACGGGATTTCAGCAAGCTTGGAGCTGGGTAGTTCCCTCTTTACCCTTTTTGTCTTTTGTTCTGTTGGTGATCATGAAGACGTTTATTCTTACTATCTGCATGTGTTTGATTTGCTAGGCTGTTTGCTGGCCTGTGGATCCTCATCATCGCAAGCTTTATGGGGGTGAGAACAGATTCACCGGCTCCTTCAAACTTTCGAGATTCCTTGACTTGTAGTCACACTAGCAAATAACTTCTTGTACGCTGATTATGACATTTATGTATTAGAATAATGTTATTAAGCCACATAAAATTAAGAATTAATTTTAAGACATATACTAAAACATCATAAATATTTAGACAATTCTTTAAATTGAATCCAGTAAATTAAATGTGCCAATTTGATAACTTTTATAATTTTTTTTTTTTTTGTGGAAAATGATCCAGCATTACGTATCTGTGAGCAGCAAAAGTATGTAAAGCTTTCAGTACTTGGTGTGAGCACCCTTTGTTCAGCATTAACTGCTCCTGAATTCCTCCAGTAACTGTAGCTCAGTCCAGCACATCGGCTTGGAGGAATTTTAGCCATTCCATAGAGACTTTAACTCCGAAATGCTGGTTGATTTCCTCACGTGAACTGCTTCCACAATATGTCTGTGAGACTGGGTCAGGACATTGACATGGCCGGTCCAATACCTTAACTTTAGTGCATGCTTAGCTTCATTGTCTTCATGGCTCCTATTCTCTTGCTATTCAGTTCATGGACAGATGTCTTGATGTTTTCCTTTCGAAGAAGTTGGTATAATTCAGAATTTACTTTTCTAGCGATGACGTCATGTCATCCTGTCTAGGTGCAGCAAAACTGACCCAGAACAAGACACTACCACCACCATGTTTCATAAATGGAAATGCAGTGTGTTTCTTTCTTCAGACATATTACAACTATTTTAAGGCAAAATGTATTTTTCAGTCCCAAATCTGGCGTCTGTAATATATGCAGAAAAGTGGAAAATTAAAATATTGTTCACAAAATTGCAAGCACGTTCTATCTGGGGTTTTTCCACTGGATTCTCTGCTGTACTCTAATTAGCAGTTTGAATATAATTGACCCTCTCAGTTCAAATGTTGCTTTCTGCTTCGCAGGGTAGTGAGTTTCTACTTGTGTAGTAATTGACAGGTTGCTTGTGACCTTGTGGTTTGCTGTTGTGAATACACCATAACTTTAACACAGTCCTGTTGTCTGTGACTCACTGTCTGTCTTTATTCCCCCGCTTCACAATAGCTGTTTTTCCATAACGACGTGATGGAACTGGTGCTTGCTGGTGCTGGCGCTCTGCTGTTCTGTGGCTTCATCATCTATGACACACACCTGCTGATGCACAAGCTGTCACCCGAGGAGCACGTACTGGCCTCCATCAACCTCTACCTGGATATCATCAACCTGTTCCTGCACATCCTACGCATCCTCAACTCTATGAAGAAGAACTGAGAGGCTGCACAGGTGATCGTGGAGTGTTGCCGTGTTGTTAGTAAAATGTCTGGAAAAGTTGTGTGTCGTTTCTCTAAGCTATCAAGAAGATAAATTTTTACCAACAAATTCACATGCCCGTTTTAATTTGAAACGCTAAATACTTTATTTAAAGATTGTTGATTTTTTTTTCCATTTTCGTTGACACAGAATTAGTTTGACTTATTATAAAACATGAAAACGTCATTAAATATTAACATTTGTTCATCTCAACACAAAGCATGATTAGATTGATATAATAGTCTATATGCTGAAGACCAATCATGATTGTATATAATAACGCTTGATGATTTATTGTTCGTAATTTCTGGTCTTTGGAATGTGCAGTGCTTTGTTTCTGTGTCCTGTGTTTACTAAGGATTGCGTTTTAGTTTTGGGAGCAGAAATGTAACCGTTATTGAGACCAGTTCGGGCAGCACAGTGGCTCGGTGGGTAGCACCGCTGTCTCACAGCAAGAAGGTCCTGGGTTCAATCCCAGGGTGGAGCGGCTTGGGTTAATTCTTTGCGAAGTTTGCATGTCCTCCCCGTGTCTACGTAGGTTTACTCCAGGTACTCCGGTTTCCTCCCACAGTCCAAAGACATGTTAGGTTAATTGGTGTCTCTAAAAGTGCGCGTGCGTGCGCCCCTATGATGAATTTGGTGCGCCCAGAGTTGCTGGGTGGGCACCGGCTGACTCGCGACCCTGTGTGGATTAAGCGGAACATAATGAATGAATGAGACCAGGTCATTACTGGGCTTTGGATAATAATTTAATTTAGCTCCACATCAGTGTCTTATTTACCCTTGGTTCCCATAGTATGCAATGACTTAAGCATTAAGTATTTTTCTGGAGTTTGGCCCCATGGCTTTAAAGATGCAGTTGCATTCAAGATGTAGAATCCTGATGGAAACGTTTACAGAACATAATACTAAGTAGTAAATAAGTTAACTACAGTGCATGGAATCCGCTTTTTTCTTCAGGGCCTCATTGTTTTCATATCAAGGGGAACGGTAGAAGAGAGATGATAGCAATTTGATAAGATGCCTCCTAATGCAGGGATTATTGGAGTCTGTTGAGGCAAAGGGACCAAAGTTTTGAGCCTCAACTTTGTGTACAGTGTAACCTCATGTATACGATAAAGTTTAATTATTTTTCCGTGACTGGTGTTGAAAGGGACACTTTGCTTCTGAAGTAGTTTTAATTTAACAGAATTAAATGTGCAGTATTTATTGTAATGGGGATAATGAAATTAAATGCCACTTTTTAACATGCTCTTCTAATCAGCATAATTTATGGGAACTGTAATGAAGGGATTATATGTGTGGAGTATAATACATTGTGCATTAAAAGTTTACCCTGCCGTGTTGTTTATGTGCATTTCTGTAGAGTAGTACTACAGTTTGGTTTTTCTTTTCTGTATATTAGAGATATACGCCATTTAACGTCCATCTGATCAGCATGTCGGCTAGAACGGCTGAGGTCTTAAGAGCTGTAATAGAAAACAAGCCTTTGCACTATCTGCTGAGAAAAAATGAGAATAGCCAAGGCCTAATTAAAAATGAATTAAAAATGATACTATTATTCCTTTTTAAATTTTTGTTTTGGAGTACTAAACACTGTGTGTGCTATGATTTATTGCTGCCCTGTCTAAGGCTTTTACTGCCTTGTGGCCTATGCCCCCATCTAGGTATTGACTCTCCCGCTACCCTGTCCAGGATCAAGCGGAGCTTAAAGTGAATAAATGTTTGTCCCTTAACATTGAAATAAAATTTCCACCCTTGGTCTGGCTGGAACACTTGCAAAGTGAAATATAGCCAGTGTTTTGTTTTGCATTGTCATATCCAAGGAATCACCAATTCACTTGATTCGGGGGGAGTTCACGTTGTAAAGTTTATGCACTGTAAATGTGACAGGGGTGGCTAGGGTACTGAACTATTGACCAGAAGGTGTTTGGGCCAAACTATGAAGTTATAATAATGGCTTGGACAGTACCCTATCAATTGTAAGCCACGCTATATAAGCACATCTGATCCATACTGTAATGTTCATGTAAATGATTGATAGGTATGTTTTTGTTTGTTTGTTTGTTTGTTTTTTTCAACATTTAGACCTCCCATCGTAGAATGAGTGACGTAGGCGATAATGTACTTCTGGGCCCAACCACCGGATAAATGCATATAACAATTCCAGATCATCACACAAGCAGTATTTTTGCCTGTTAACAACATTTTCGAGTTTCTTAAAAAAAAAAACCCTCCAAAAATCTTCTTATAGAAACAACAAAAAAGAAATAAATGTAGATTTACTTATCGTGGAAGCTTTCTTATCGGCTCCTTGGCACTCATACAACGTCGGACAAAGCAAGACTTTGTATTCAGAGGTGTGTCATTCTTTGGACAGAAGTGGGCGCAATTGCCTCGTGTTGTGAAATTTCTAAGGCGTTATTTATTGCATATACAGTACTTCAATCGAATTTCAGTTCTCATATACAGGTAAAAGCTTTAGAAGTATACTGTAAAATCTTACTTCAAATGAAATATCCTTTCATTTTAACAGCAGTAAACTTGAAGACCAAAGCACATCAAGGTGTGCTGATGGCCATGGACTTTTTCTCCACATTTATCTCATTTAAACCCATTTATCTAATCTAAACCAAGCATCTATGTGTCAGATAACATCCCAGATATCAAAAGGACGTTGATTCAACGTGGGATACATCGTCTGATTTTACACAAACATTGTGTCAAGAAAAGGGGCACATACCAAATACTCATAAATTCAGAAAGCAGTCAAGTGATCTGTTGTAAAGATTCAACTTTTCACTCATATTGTTATGGAACTATGTAAACTTTGTAGAAAATGTAATAAGAATGCAAAAAAGGAAGCTTTTTCACTAGTGGCCTCAAACATTTCTCCACCACTGCAGGATGGCACAGTGATGATCACATCACAACTCGAGCATTCTCAGCATGATCCTGACCTCAGCTTAACTTGTGTGGAGTTGTATGTCCTCCCTGTGTCCACATGGGTTTCCTCTGGGTTCATTAGGTTAATTGATTACACTACATTTGACTTATCTAAGTATGCATGACAAGTCTGGTTAAATAAACCAACCAAATACTCCCACTCTATATTGAATAACATCTATTGCATATAGACTTCTTGACTATATGAGAATCCTGTACTTATGAACATATGTCTAAAATGGTCACTACATTTTATATGCGATATGGCGCACTACTTGACAATAGCTCTTAGAGATCCTGACGGTGGTACTGTACTCTACTACTAATTTAAATTTTATTCATATTTTGTTATTTATTTTAAACAAATTTTCCTATAATTTAATATACATCTAGTATTTATTTAATTAACATCTAGGCTGCCCATGGAGGACGGGTCCCCTGTTGAGTCTTGGTTCCTCCCAAGGTTTCTTCCTACC
>JAUZST010078203.1:0-20898 GCA_034779995.1 Parotocinclus haroldoi | reverse complement strand
TTAAGAATAAAATTATTTTGAGAATAAAATAGTAATATTTTAAGAATAAAATTATTTTGAGAATAAAATAGTAATATTTTAAGAATAAAATTATTTTGAGAATAAAATAGTAATATAAAATTATTTTGAGAATAAAATGGTAATATTTCAAGAATAAAATTATTTTGACAATAAAATAGTAATATTTTAATAATAAAATATTTTGAGAATAAAATAGTAATATTTTACAAATGAAATAGTAATATTTCGAGAATAAAATTATTTTGAGAATAAAACGGTAATATTTCGAGAATAAAATTATTTTGAGAATAAAACGGTAATATTTCGAGAATAAAATTATTTTGAGAATAAAATTGTGGTATTATGAGAATAAAATAATATGAGAATAAAATAACATTATTTTCAGAATGTGTGTGAGAGTGTGTGTAGACATTAGAAGCTAAAGAAGTGACTTATTAATAATATGTTTGCAGATGGACACCCCTTGTGACGGTAGTTTGGTGTCAGACTCTGAGGAGGACCGTCCTGAAGTCGTAAGGGGTTTTTCTTCCATTGTTAGGTTCTCTAACCACCAGAGGGCGCAGTTATCAGCAGTTATCAGCAGTTATCAGCTACACGGGTACTGCGTCTGGAAACTGATAGGATTTGGGGATGTTGAAAGAGATTCATATAGCACTTTTCTCACACAGTGGATAGGAAAAGGCAAACTGGCCGTGATAAATGGGATCTCCTTTTCAATTTATAACAGCACTGTGTTATTGTTAGTACCACTTATTAAAATTATAAATTAGATTCATCACTGTAGACATGGTTTTTGTAATTAATTATCTCTCTCTCTCTCTCTCTTTCTCTCTCTCTGTCTTTCTGTCTCTCTGTCTCTCTCTCTCTGTCTCTCTGTCTCTCTCTCTCTGTCTCTCTCTCTCTCTCTCTCTCTGTCTCTCTCTCTCTCTCTCTCTCTCTCTCTCTCTCTCTCTCTCTCTCTCTCTCTGTCTCTCTCTCTCTCTCTCTCTCTGTCTCTCTCTCTCTCTCTCTCTCTCTGTCTCTCTCTCTCTCTCTCAGCAGAAACCACCTTCTCCAGAAGAAAATGTACATGAGCAAGTATCCTGTAAAGACGTTATTGAGCAGGTGAAAATGTTTGACCCTCCTTGAATTTGGGACATTTTCCACAGATCGTCTTCCACACTGCACGTTTTAATTCCAGGAAGCTTTTTAATTGAATCCTTTTGTAATCCTGACTTTATTCTCAAAACACCCTACTGTTATTGTTAATATTGTATTTCGTTTTCGAAATATCATAGTTTAATTCTCAAAAAATACCACAATTTTATTCTCGAAATAACAATTGTAATCTTGAAATATTACTAGTTTATTTTCAAAATAACAAGTCTTTTAAACATTGTGTTTATGCCTCCTAACACGCCTTCTATAGGTAACAGTTTAATATTTTTCACAGCTTGGGGAAGAAACAAATCTTCACTGTTCCAAAAGAAAACGGAAGCTTCGGAGAAGCAAGAAGATTTCAAAGCTGAGAGTGGGCGTGTCTTGCGGTGCCGATTTTAAAAAGGACGGCAGCCCCAGCACGAGTCTTTCCTCCAGTCCCGGCAGCGCGGCCTCGCCTCGACAGAAAGCCGTCATGGACGCGGTGCTGCAGATGATGGCCGTGGACATGCTGCCCTTTAGCATGGTGGAAGCTCCTGGGTTTCGCAGCTTCATGGCCGCCATCGGTCCCCAGTACCCCCGACTTTCTCAGCGCGCGGTGGGCCTGGGGCTTTACAACGAGGTGGAGAAGATCACCAAGCCTCGTCTGATAAAGCAGCTGAGGGGAAGCCTGGCCGCCGGAAACGCCCACGTTCACGTCACGGCGGATATCTGGGCCGGGGACGACGCCGACCCCGTTCTGGCCGTTCAGCTGCACTTCCTCGACGACGCCTGGAACGTCTGCAGGCCCACGGTGGCGTTTCGGCACTTGAGCGGGAAGGACCCGAGCGGCCTGGCGAGCCGAGAGCTGGAGAGCGTGCTCCTGAGCTACGGGCTCTTTCCCGAAAACGTCGGGTACGTGGTGGCGCACGAGGCCAAATCCACCATTTCGACCCACGACGTTTTCTGCGACTACAGGATCATGCACAGCGTCCAGAAGAACGACTCGGACGAGGACGAGCTGGTCGACTTCCTGGACGATCAGATCTTCGCCGAGGATCTGGCCGAGCTCTCGTTGGGGACGCCTTCGCACTGCATGAGCAGCCTGCTAAACCTGGTGATCAAAGACGCCCTGAAGAACTCCAAATCCGCCGATTACGTGCTCTCTCAGCTCAGAGACGTCGTCGCCTTCTTCCGGCGCAGCGCCTACTGGAACCAGGTCCTCCTACGGGACTGCGAGTTCTCCCTGGCGAGCCCTCGCAGCTACAGCAGCTATAGCTGGAACTCCACCTTCGCCAGCTGTCGCAAAGTCGTGCCCGAGTTCGCCTGGTGCGCCGTCACGACCCTGCTAGCCCAGGCCCGCCAAGAGGCGAGCGATTGTTCCGTACCTCCCCCGGTAATCCACGTCAAACGGGAGCAAGCCGAGGACGTGCTCGGCTTATTGGAGCCTTTCGAAGAGGCGCTCCAGGTTCTTCAGGGAGACGGCGCCACGTTCTCGCTCGTCGTCCCGTCCGTTATCGGGATTGAGAAAATCCTCGAGGCCAAGACCACAAATTATCCTCACTTCTGCAAAGCCCTCCGAACCGGCCTGCGCCACTACTTCCAACGCGTCGTTACCCAAACGGATTCGATCCTGGCCACGGCTCTGGATCCTCGAATTAAGCTGCAGCCCTTCGGGAACGCCGAGCTCGAGGAGTGCCCTTCCGCCCTCAGCCCGCCCACAACCCGCAGGGTTCGTTCCGTTCTGGAGTCGGCTCTGATCGAGCACCTCCCGCTCGATCGTAAGAGCTGTGCAGCCTCGGAGCTCGAGCTTTATTTATCCGAACCGTTACTGGACGGCGGCGCTTCCGTCATGGAATTCTGGCGAGGCGCCTCAAGATTCCCCCTGCTGCAAACCATTTCTCACAGGCTCTTACCCGTGCCGGCTTCTTCGGGAGGATTTAAACGCCTCTTCCCCCTGGCGGCGAGTATCGTCCGAGCCCGAAGGAACAGGCTTCCGCAGCACACCATGGAGCGACTGTTACTGTACAGGGAGCAGCTGAAGTTCAAAAATAACCCAGAGTCATAATGAGCTAGGCTTAAGCCTAGGGAAAGAAACGATCCGATTTATAATCGGACGATAATCAGGCGACGCTCGAATTAGCTTTAGCTTTAGCTTTTCCTTTAGCTCCGGGACGTAGCGATGCACGCGATGAACTGTGCTTACAATTCAACTTTCGTACGATTGATTAGCTTCTAACGCGCACGCGTAAACAAACAAGCAAGGGGGAAAAAAACTAACATTTTATGTCCTGCAGTTAAGAGACATTCTTAGAGCCGGAGGTGTGAAAATTGTAAACACATCACTGTATCGTAGCTTCTCAATGTCCTAAATAAGTGACTTTTATTCCCCTGTAGAACAGCAAATCAGGATATGTTAAACGGAAAAGCTACGGGCACTTCCGGGGCGGTTAAAAGAAGTTTAAACAAGCGTGCTGGCTATGGCGCCCCCTGGTGTTCGCAAAATGCAACTGCCTTAGATGATGATTAGCAAAACGTATCGATCGGTATGCTGGTATGAACTTAAATTTTATGTGCGTGTGTGTGTGTGTGTGTGTGTGTACCGGAGCTTCATACACGGCTCGTGCTCGTTTCTTGTTGACGATAAACAAGTGTTAGGCTTCACGTGTGAACAGAGTTCGTCCCAGAAAACAATGACGTTATTAAGATTGCAAGCTCAAATTTATGAATCATGTTTATGAGCATCGATCAGAAATGAATTCTCAGCACATCAGGTTTTTAAATCGAATCCTCTTAAATATTGTAACACCGCAGAATAAACCCTTACCCCTCCCCGTGGGGCCTAAACTTAAAACCGCTGGCCTGTTCTTTTTAAATCGCGACTCCATCTTTGCAGATTTAGGGAGTGTTACCCGTTACCTCCTCACGGGTGTATGCCTCGTAAAAAAAACAAAAAAAAAACCAAAAACATAAACAAAAAAAATCTCTAGTCCCAGCCAAGGAGTCCAAATCAGCTTGTGAGAATTGGATTTTTTATTTTTTTTTTTTTTGAGAACAGCCCCCTCTGGTGTTTGAAAATGGAATTGCGTTTAATCCAGCTGGCTGCTGCATCGTTACACCCCTGGTTCCTTTTGTGTTCGAACTGGATCTTTAAAAGAAAGGAATGAGGGGTTGTGGGTAAATAAAGCTTGTTTTAAATTATTTAATTTACTTCGTTTCTGGGCCAGATAGTGATTCTTTGCCTTGCTCCCCTCCCTCAGAAAGCCACTGATGATGACCTGACCTGACCTGACTGGGACGCCCCTCTGGGGGAATGTGTCCTAATACGGCTGGTGTTTTTCCGTTCCTTGGCCCACTCGCTAGCTTGGTTTCTGAGACTCTGACTCTCGACCCAGTGCAGGGTGAGTAACAGCGCACCGACGTTCATCCCTGTCTAAATTAAGGAAGGAAACGGCCTTCGCAGGACAAGTCGTGCCGTTGAAACGAAAACGTGTTTAGTTGTTTTATACTTTCTGTTCGAGAGTTTAAAACCCTGTCGAATCAAGGTCACTTAAAATCCAAACGTTATTTACGTAGGGAAAGGAAAGCTGCTGGGTTAGGCCGCGTCAAGCCAAGGTTTTTAGCCGAGACTTTCATTAATGCGCACAAGTACAAGCGTTTAAATGAGCTGCATGTTAACACACACACACACACACACACACACACACACACATACATATAAAACACAGTGCTCGGTACACACCAATCACTAACGTCACCCAGTTTATTACGTTTAAATTTGTCGCGGTGCTGAAACGTTCTCGCTCAGCACTAATATATATGTATATCTATGTATATCTATGTATATAGTTGGACCCTTTTGTGATTATACAGTGTCCTGTTATTATAGATGAGACAATATGCTTAGAAAACGATATATTTCGTAGGCATAGAGCTACGTAGTAGAGGCAAGAAAAGAAGATTTGAGTATTGCACAGTGAAAACCTTTCCGTAAATGCGGGCTGTACTGATGTTCATAACAATTTGAAACTAAAATCAAAGCTCGTTTAAGCTCGCTCTAAACCTTTTGCTGTGGCTTTTAACCGAGGCGGTGCGGACAGAAAGCTCGTCGTTAAGGTTTAGCTGGATTAAATCGCACCGAGCCGAGTGTTAAATGAAAGAACGGCTCATAGAGAGAGGTCGGAAAGAGAGGTCTGCGATGGAATCCGTAACCCTGAAAACGGAGACTGCTTAAATTAGACCTAAATCACACAAGGTCAAACACTTAAAACCTTTTTTTTTTTTTTTTCCACCACCTTCACCTTTTTTCCAACTTTTCTTTTAACACCTTTTGAAACTTTGTTTGACTTTTTCAAATTTCGTTCAGTGATCGGATGGCGGCGCGTCGCTACAATTTAATTTAACGGTCCATTTTTCTCTCTCTCTCTCTCTCTCTGTCTCTGTCTCTCTCTCTCTCTCTCTCTCTCTCTCTCTCTCTCTCTCTCTCTCTCTCTCTCTGTCTCTCTGTGTGTCCGTTGTGCAGCTTATGATTTGTGACTGCGCCTAAACTTTGGAGACGGAAGCTCAGAGGAAGCTGTTGTCGCTGGAGACGTAGGAGAAGCCGCTAAATGCGTTCGAGCTGCTGGCAGCCAGACTGGCACTCAGCTCCGTAGTCCGTCCCACCGAACCGGGCACCGTCTCTCTGGTGAACTCTGGATCAATGTGCTGGAGGTCAGCTGGTCCCCTCTGGGGGGAAAATGGAGAAACAGAGGGAAGGGTGAACCCGAGCGCGGTGACAGTGCAGGGCGTTTCGAAAGAAACCTGACAGAGCTGGATGAGAAGCAACAGCATCTGTGAACACACGGCTTCATGCATTGCTTCAGGGCTTTCGATCGCGGCCACTTTGGTGGCGCGGCGTTCTTATAGACTACCCTAACAGGGATTGGGGGAGGGGGGTAAATAGTGCAGATATAAATAGTGTTTTTCCTGTTATTCATAGGCCAAGCAACAGTTAAACAAAGCTTCTTTATTTCTAATCTTTGGAATATTGCAGTATTGGATCTTATCGGTTATCAGCCTAGGCCTATAGTAGTAATAGTAATACATTTCGTGTGTGAGATAACGTACCACGTTGGGGTTGAATGGTGGAGTAATGCGCTTGTGGTAGAGGTCGTCCCAGTTGATGCCGCCGAAGAAAACGTGGTTCTTAATCTCCAACTGCGAGCCGAAACAACGCGTACGTCGTTATAATACCAAGGCAAGCCCCGCACAGGGCATAAACTACTGGTCACAGTTTGCGTCCGGGTTTGGAAAGATAACGAACGTTGAGCCAAATTGAAAGAGAACTTAGGGGTTTAATTTTTAACTCCTCTCGTCAGACTGGAATAAGCTCAGGTTCTGGTATTTACTCACAAAGTCGGCTATGGCCCCTAATCGCCGATGCTGGTCTTTCTGCAGCAGTCCGTGCAGCAGGTGGTTCGCGGCGTCCGATTTCCCGGGCGGCATCTGCAGGGGTTTGTACAGGATGGCGTCGTACATTTCGGCCACGTCCCGGCGGTAAAACGGGGGCTAGTCGGAAGAGTCGCGCGTTAAACCTTGTCCTCTGCGCACGTTAAGAGCTAAGGGCTGCTGCTCTCACTTACTAAGCTAAACAGCATCTCGTACAGCACGGCCCCCAGGCACCACCAGTCCACCGTCCGGTCGTACGGCTCTTTCCGGAGCACCTCTGGAGCCAGATACTGAGACGGGAGAGAGAAATTCCACTGGTGGAGATGGAGAAAGAAAGAAAGAAAAAAAGCCAGACCGCTGCACCGAGACGTTCTCGTTCCTCACCTCGGGCGTTCCGCAAAACGTGGAGGTTGTGGCTTCTGCTTCCAGTCCTTCTTTACACAGGCCAAAGTCGGTCAGAACGACGTGGCCCTGGAATCAATTTGGAAACAGATCGAGTCAGGCTTAGGCCCAACGAATACGGGGTACTGTGAGTGAAACGATGCCCCCCGTTACCTGGGCGTCCAGCAGGATGTTTTCTGGTTTCAAATCCCTAGAGGACGGAAGAGAATCGGAGGCGGTCAGGAGACCGCGAACGAGCCACGAGCGAGTTTTCGGGAAGCAGGAAATGTCCCGGGCACTGACCTGTAAACGATGTTGAGGGAGTGGAGGTAGCCGATGGCGCTCGCCACCTCGGCGGCGTAGAAGCGTGCTCGCGGTTCTGAGAAACAGCGCTCTCTCTGCAGGTGGAAGAATAACTGGAAAAAGCGGGAGAGCTGCCGGTTTAATAGCCACTCGGTCGATCGATACCATCAGAGATTTCAATGTTTACGAGGGAGACGGGCCGAGCCGGGGCGCTACCTCTCCTCCGTTTACGTAGTCAAGGACGAAATAAAGCTTCTCTGACGTCTGAAATGAGTAATGCAGGCCCACGAGGAAAGGGTGCTTCAGGCTCTTCAGCAGCACGTTCCTCTCGGCCATTATGTTCTTTTGCTGAAAGGCAAACGGGACGTTTAAAAAAAAAAAAAAACCCGCCCGAACCTGCCTTAAAGAGCCAAAGCATCGAATCCGTATCGACTCAGAACTTTGATGCGTTAATGCCGCTTTTGTCCTCACCGAAGTCCCCAAGTGTGACGTCAGCGTCCGAAAAGCTGTGCTGCGTTTGGTATGTTTTATACGTTGTGTTCAGGAATCGAATTATTGATTTTTTTTTTTAAAGAGAAAAAGCACGTCAGTTTTATGCACAAATATTCAAAAATTACATTTCCGAAGTTTATTTCCATCGATGTTGAAAGTAGGTTTTGTGAAGCTTAACAAATCCAGGCTTGTCCATCCTGGATTAAGCATTCCTAGTTTGAGCGAGAGACCCGAGCATGCCTGGTGATGTCACTGATGAATTCAATAGGAAGCTCGATTTGAGTCTAAACTGATTAATCGTTGCACCCTTTACTCGGCTTTACGCTACGCTGCCCGGTTTGAACCGAAGCCGTAAGAGTGTGGAGTTTTTGTAAAATGGGACCTCGGCTATCCGTGTGACCCAGGACACGCTTCATATGGGCTGTTATTGAAAACGGTCTGGACCCGTCAGCACGGCCCGATCAGATTCGTGAATAAATAATCTGACCTGGGGCGAAAATGAAAGGCCGCCTCGTTCCCCCGGTGCCTTGCACTTTAAAGGATGACCTAAAACGCGTGACCTCTGCACTCAGAAGTCGGAACGAGACGTTAACTAAAACACTAAAGCAGATGTTTTTAACGAGACGAGGAATTCGAAGCGATCGTCACGGTCCAAAGGACAGATCGAGCGATTAGATGTGGCACGAGCCGGTTAATGATAAAACGAGTGAACGCGGAAACACGAACCTCTTTTTTCTTCAGTATGACTTTCTTCTGCAGGACCTTCACGGCGTAGAATTTCCCATCTGCTTTGAGCTTGGCCAGGAGGACCTGCGATGGGAAGCGTCACCACCATTACTGAACGTGCGGGGCTTTCTAAAAACAGCCGAGTTAAAGCGGCGGTAAACGGCTGTGGTTAAAAAAGGGAATCATTCCCGGGGCGGGCTCGGGCTTCCTTACTTTGCCGAAAGTTCCTTTTCCGATCACTGCGAGGAAATCAAAGTCGGTGGGTTTGGCGCTGGGGGCAAACGAAGCACAGGATTAGAAAATCTGTCCCGTAATAGAATATCGTAATAACGAATAAACGTTTAGTTTAAAAGTCATATTTCTTGCAAATTTTTTTTTATCGCCCAAGAGCACTGGATGCACCAGGCAACGGTTTTGTTAATGATTTAGTTGATTTCGTTGTCATCTTTGCGGAAATTGAACCACGAAGCCGTGCCGCTCGGTAGAACAAAGGCTCGGCCACGCCTTCTTATGGTTGTGGGAATGAGAACACGTAGATTGATACGATCATCCCTTTCCTCGACTTCACCAGCACGGCTCTGCACCTTTAGGCTCTCGTTCCAATACCTTAATTAATTGATAATTAACAGCTCATGTATTTAGATCGAGCTCTAGCCATTTATCATCGTCCATGCGATATTTCACGAAGCGGGGCGGGATCAAATTCGGGGGCCCCGGAGTCGCTCAGTTGTGTTTTTGCACAATATACAGTGCTGCGCCGAAAGTATCAGGCCGCGATTTGAATATTGGCACCGATTATAATAACCGTATTTAATGACGTCTCGGTCTCTTTATTACAGTACAAGCAGAAAATACAGGAAATGTTTACCGTTCGGGATTAAAAGCGGATAGAATCGGTGCAACTCTGGGAGACGTCAAGTTCCCCCTACAGTCCGAAGGAGCTTAATAAGGAGCGGCCTTTATGGAAGGGTAGCAGCCCTAAGAAACGGAGAAACCTTTTTTTTTTTTTTTAAGAAGGGGAACGGGGAGGGGAGGAGAGGTTAAGCTGGGCTTAAGCTCACAAAGGTTGGAATGAAGATCAGCGAAAGGAGGATTACGGCATTTTCTTGCGAACGGTTACATGCATGTGCAGTCCTTACAGATGCAGCTCTGTAACAGCGCCTCTAATGGTGGCCTAAGACTTTTGCACAGCACTTTTAAAGTGATGTACGTTTTCGCGTTTTCGATTTTTGACCGGCATGAGGTGGGAGAGCGAAGCTCGGGGCAAATTTGTTCCAACACTTTGAGCGTAAATATTTAGTCAGAGCAAACAGCCGATAAATGAAACCAATCTAAATAGGGTCGTGGTGTTTAGTTAGCTTTAAAAATAAATAAAATAAAAAAGCACTCACTGCGGATTGGCTGACGCGCCGAGGTTCACGTCGCTCGCTGGTGGTGACTGAAAGAAAAACACACCGGTCAAACACGGCCAATTCCTTAAATCAAGTCCTCCTAGATCTCGAACACACCGGAGCGATACCACAATGCCGAATGGATTCTCGACTCTCAAAAGGTCTTCCAGCCCTCAGCTGGATTTCCGACGTTAGAAACCGTCCTTGTGGATTGAAAATCCCTCAGTACGACCTCACTGACGATCTTTAGGTTACGCCTCGTTTTATTGGGAGCAGTTTGGGTGGTCGGCGTCGGCTGTGACGTACAGACGTGTTCGCCTGGGTTGGGTGTCCCGTTTACCCCTGACCCTGGGCAGCAAAATCAGGGTCCAAATGTAACCAAATTAACGAATAAAGACGAAGAGAATGAGGACCGTTTATCATCTAAACAGTTTGTTCTTCGGTCTGAACGATGAACGCAGCGCTCCGTTTCAAAAGTAGTGAAACGCGACGCATTTTTGAGACGCAGGTCTAGTACGACCCCCTGCAGCTTTGCATTTTTTTGGTTTTTACATCAGGCGTTGGGTTGGGGCGACCAAAATACGAATAAGCAATGAAAGGCATCCTCACCTGATTATGAGCCATGTCTTCGTCCCATTCCGCTGTGAGCCCGGTCACATCTGAGCTGTGTGTGAGAATATTTACAGTTTGATGACTCGACCATTATGTGTTCGCAGCTACGCATGAGCAGCGAAAAAACAGGATCTTCAGGTTCGAGACGTGAAAACCGAAGGCATGAAGGACATTTGTAGCACAGCGCCTATGGGGCGTACGCTCTAAACGCTGCCCTCCCTCTGTCTGCGGCCCGAAAGCCTCGGCGCTAAACATAAACATGTAAGCCTGTAGTTATGTAAGGCTAGAGGAACTGTATCGAACCCTAGCGTGCACATGCAGCTTAGGTTCTGAGGCCGGTGTTCCGTCTTACTGAGACATGGGACGACAGATCAGTAGGAAATCCTCGGCGTTTCGAATGGAGTGTCAGCTCCTCCGAGTTTGATTCCGTTTTAGTTTCGAGTGGCTTTGGCTTTCCGCCCCACCCGCTGTGTTTGTACGTTACTGAAGGTGAGGACAAACTGAGGACAGAGGCCGTGTGATCTATTAGTCAGGCTTTTAATACTAATTCACTTCTCTGACTGACAGGTCCTGCCCACGTTCTAAAGTAAAAAAGAAAGCGCTCCAGGCTATATAAAGCACTAACAAGCATCCAGTGTCAATACCGGCCGAGTTCTTCAATGACAAACACACACACACACACACAAAGCGTATACGCGCAACGCCGACGCAAATGATACCTCCAGAAGCTCACCGTGTTGCCAAAAGTTATTAAACCCCTCTGTTCTGCCAATAGTGGTGAAAACTGGTGGACAAAAGTATGTGGACACCTCGTATTCGGGTTAAGCCTTTCGTCTTTCTGGAGATTTAAAAAAAAAATTTTTTACCATGGAGCGTCGCCTCTGATCGCTTTTACAACTTTACATCTTCTAATATCCAAATGCAATCCCAAACGTAGCAAGACCAGAGCGATAGTGGCAAGGAAAAATCCTAAACGTGGTAAGGGAGAAACCTTTTTATTATTTTTTTTTTTTTAAATACAAATACTCAAAAAGGGGCCCGACCTGCTCGAGTGGCCTTAGAGGCTGGGCGATAAAAGAGACCCCATTCAGGGGCGCAGGTCAGCCTCCGAGATAGGATCTGGTGGACCTCAAGCCAGCCTTTGAGGTGGAAAACGGTGGATTTGAATAATTAATGGCTCCTGAGCTTATCATTTTTGAAGGTTATATTTACTGTAGAGTGCAGTATAAATGAGTTTGGGCCAGTGTTTGAGCCAAAGCACACCTTCAGAATGTTTAAGATGGCCCAGCGATACGCCGAGGAAACGCGCCTCGGGTCTTTTGATTTGGGCTCGTGGTTGTTTTGGATTATTTCCCCGGCGTAAAAGCGTGTTAAAAACGTATTTAAAAAAAAAAAAAAGCTGGCCATACGCCCAGTTGCACGAGCCAAAAATGCATCTAGAACCCAGTTCGTTAATATTTAAACTCGAATCCAAACCGTAACGAGCCACGAGCCGGAGTGAAAAACGGCGACGGTAAAAAAATACGGCGGTAACATAAAAACTGCAAAAACTTATGGTTGTTAAACCGTTAAAGTTACGGAGCGAGATCGGAACGCAGCTCATGCCTGGCCTCATCGCCGTGATTCGGAAGCTTTATTTAAAAGTGTGTGTGTGTGTGTGTGTAAGAGAGAGAAGTGGTTCGGCTTACCTGTCGTGGTTGTGTGTTTGCTCTTCTGGTCTGGATCGAGTCGCTGCACCGTCGAGCTTCTTGGCATTGTTATGGTGTCGCTTCCAGTGCTGGTGCACAGTGCCAGGGGCTCGAGTGAATGATCAACTTAAGTGCAAGGCTAAGGAGCTGTGTGTGTGTGTGTGTGTGTGTGTGTTAGAGATAAAGAACACGACAGGAATGCAGCTGGTCGTTTATCGCTTTTGCTCGTTTCACAACCGAGCTGGAATTCAAATGTTTATTCACGTTCATGAAATGAAGGATGGCGATTCACCGAGGATCTGTACATTATTATCGCTTCGTTTTCCCGTCCGTTCGCACACGATTAAGATGACGATCGTAACGCATCGGAGGCGTTTGGCCGTAACGGACCGATCACTAACAACGAACATTAAAACGAAACACGGGTCGTAATATCGGAGGGGAAAAAAAAAAAAAAAAGTAAAAAAATCCCGAAATGGGCTGAAGGGTAAAACGCGGCCGGCTCAGAATGTGCGCCCGCTCCGCTGTGGCCGATCCTATAAAGTGCTTGTTATACATTAACAGGGTTATGGAAAGTACTGGCACCCCTGGTAAAGACGAGGGGGGAAACGGCACGCCAGGGTAAAACCCCCACGACCATGGCTCCCTCAAAACACTTTAGTGATTTCTGGTGGTACAGTGGTCATGTGCCAGCCTTCCCATCAGTCACAACTGGGTTCCAATCCCAGTAGTCAGGTGGGAATACCAGAGTCCCATCGAATCCCATCGCTCCGGACCAAGGCGCAAAATCGCGTCTCAAAAAAGGGACAAATAATCAATAGGAGCTACGTTTTTGGCCCTGATGCCGCCTCAAAGTGGACAGAAAGATATAATAGGACTCCCTAAATACTGTATAATGTAATACAGTGGCACGGCCTTCTGGCCGGGTCGGTCATGCGTGTGAGGGAGGGAAGGCGGTCGGGGGATCATCGTATGGCCTGGCCTGTCTTCGCATGTGCGTGTTAGCTAATTAGAATACGCTTTAATTAAAGATGACATTCTCATAAGGTTATTGTCCAGCCTTCCTTTACCGGGGGTGCTAATATTCCTGGCTCTGACTGCAGGGGGGGTTTAGGGGTAGCACCAAATTCATTGGACGTCTCACACGTTTGATATAAAACACCTTTGTATACCCAATGGCAAAAAAAAGAAGTGCAGTAAGGGTCACGACCCCAGATATTCAGTTTCAAATACTGCAAGATTTTCTCACGGACCATCCAAGGCTTTTCATCTTTTTTCTGCTTTGTGTCTGGGAATGACCCCCCCCCAAAAAAACAAAAAAAAAAAACTCGATCCTGATTTTCCACAATAAGAGCAAAACGATACGCTTTCTTGTAGCAACAGAGACCCGGACTCCTTTGGCTGGGTTTAAAAACCGTCCCGGACCGGTGCAGATGGTTTCACTTTCTGGGATTTTGCGTCAAGACGGTTTAAAAATCACTAACCTGGCACCCGGGAGCTGCAATGGAGTCCCGGTGGTGCATTCGGCCCGGTCGGGCGCTCCACAGATACAACTGATAGCGTCTGCGGGGAGGAACGCTGGACAAGCGATCATCCCGGCTGCAGCAAAAGAAGCCCGATCGGTCGATCAAGATGAGTACAAAGGTGGAAATGAAACGAAGAGATGGAGAAGAAGTGGCGCCTTCCTCTGGGTGGGCACGGTCTGGCAGTAAGAAGCCCACCAGTGAAAAGCCTTTAGTTATTGGGAAAGGCTACATTTAAATAAATAAAAAAAAGGTCTCCCTCTCCATAAATGACAGTTTGAAGTTTGAGCCGAAGAGCAGCAACGGAAAGAAAAGCAGTTCAGCCAAGGCGGTCTTACGATTTTGGGTTTGGACCGTTTTAACCCTGGAGGAACGCGGCAGCTTCACGTCAGGCTCGGTTACGCTTCAGACGGGGCGGGGAAGATGAGACGACATGACCGTGGGATTAAATTAGGTTACAACGCACAGTTTTAGATATCATGAGAAGCGTTAGTATTTCAGCGTTTCAACTTAAATATTAAAACTGATCAGATGTAATGCGGTGCCACCATCGCACCCCTCCTGTTTTCGGTTCCTTACAAAGATCAAAGCGTCACTCCCTGTCCCCTCTCTCTCTCTCTCTCTCTCTCTCTCGCTCTCGCTCTCGCAGTAAACACTTAACACACGACGGATGTTACACATCACAGGTCCGAAGAGTCGCGCTACAGTCCTTCATCGGTGCTCTTGAACATCAGGATGGCGTTGTAGATCTTCAGGGCCGGCCCGAGCTTGATGCTCATGATCTTCACGATGTCCGTTTGATTCAGCAGGAGGAAAGCCTCGCCGTCGATCATCTGAGGAGGGAGGAAGGGGAGGGGGGGGGATTAGAAATGGCACCTAAAGTCGTAGACGATCGTAGTAACGTTACTTACTTCGTCTTTGAAAAGTCGCGCCTGCTCCTCGCAGCCTATGAGATTCTGCACGAAGCCAAAGACCTGCGAGAAGATCGCAGAGTAAAAACATTTCTAGAACATTGAACTGATTAAATATGCAGCGGGCCTGGGCCGGGCCGGGCCGGGCCCGCACGTTTCAGGGCTGGGAACACACTAAAACTGACCAAGCTTCGGGATCAGAGGCTTGAACCTGGCACAGAAAAAGGATCCCTTTTTTATTTTTAATTTTTAATGTTTTTTAAACAAGTGGTTTAAATCGGAGAGATAACACTGCTGCGGGGGGGGGGGGGGTCGAAATCCGGAACGCTGGAAATGGACTATCAGATTTCAAAGCCATTCAAACAAAAGCACACACACACACACACACACACACACAAAAAGGGTCAAGTTTTCTTCCGTTGCAAATCTTTCACGTTTCTATTCCAATCCTACTTCGCTGCGGGGTTCGTGAAAAAGTTTAGCTACGTACAAATTACAGTAGAACGCCACCAACTAGACGTAAAACATGAAAACACACACACACACACACACACACATACCTCGTCCACGCTCCATGTAGCTACTTGGCTGGCGTGGATTCCAGCAACACCAGGCAGAAGCTTCGAGTGCTGCTCCCAGCACAGAGACAGAGTCCGGTCCGAACTGGCCGTCAGGGCCGACATGAACAGGGAGGGATACATGCTGTCTGTAGACATGGCTGTAACACACACACACACACACACACACACACAGAGGCAAGTTAAAAACTGTCCATCATCAAAAATGTGGTTTTGCGTACAGCAGATACTGGGGGGTGGAACGATGCGCTCTGCTCACGCTTCGATCCGATTCACGATACTTGATTTCAAGATTCCATTTTACGTTGGATAAAACTTGTTTCCTGTTATTTTCCCCGAAGTCGTACCGTGTTAAGATCGAAATGCGCACCATCTAGCTAAACCTGAGCAGGTGCAATCGTCTTGAAAGGCTGGGCTCGGAAGACTGGAGGAACCCTTTCTTCTAGAAATCGGACTAAATTTGGAGGAAGCGCAATAACAGCGTTTCTTGGCCTAGACTTAAAAGGTCTACTTAAAAAGTTGCTCGGGATTTCCTCCTCTCGGCTGTGCTACCATCTGGTTCTCCCCTTTCTACTCACCTCCTTTAGCTATGCTATAGCAGTGCTGCCGGAGTCTCATGCTGCACCTGGCATCCGTGATGGTCAATAGTCCCTGTGCTCCCAACCCATAAGTAACTACGTTTTCTCTTTCCTCTCCGAGCTGATGTTTCAGCGCCACACACATGCTGTAGATGTTCCTCCACCTCCGCCGTAACTCCCTCCATCATCCCGCCGAGGACTCTTCATCCTAAGTCTTTTACCTTATTTAATTAAACTGCTACTTATTGATTCGTTCGACCATAAATGCAAACGTCACCATTCCAACGTCTGGGCCGCCCGCGGAGGGTCGGGTCCCTTTTTTTTTGAGTCTTGGTTCCTCCCGAGGTTTCTTCCATCTACACTCAGGGATTTTCCTTGCCACTGTCGCCCTAGGCTCGCTCCGTTTGTCATTTCCAGTCACATTAAAGGTGTGTCGAATGTGAGCTGTTCGAGAATGTGCATCAGGTCATGTGACCAAACACTGACCTCGTGCTGATTTCTAATTCGTGATCAGTACAATCCGTCTAAGAGGGACACTCACTCTGATAGGTCCTTGGTTGATTCTTTCGGTATTTCGGAGGACGGCCAATCCTGCAGGGAAAAGAGCGGCGACATGTTTCGGTTTCCAAACATAAACACAGAACCATTTGAAGGTTAAGGGCGGGACAAATGTACACAAACGGTCAAACTGAAGACACAAACAACGCGTAATCGTTTAAATTAACGCGCCCTAACGTTCCCGCGTTCTCTGCTTCATGCCGGGTGTGGGATCTCTTGGTAAAACCTTTTTTTTTTTATTTTCTCTTTAAACTCACCCTGCAGTGCTGACAGAGTGGAACAGTGTGTTTACACAATAACAAGGCTTAGTTATATTCCGTGCATTCGCAGCAGCGAGGGGCCGTCCTGGACCCTTTCAGGAATCAAAACAAACGCTGCAGCACAGCGCTCATGATGGACGGGCGCCCCTGCTAGGGTACGCGTGAAGTCAGGGGTCACAGCGCCTATTCCGGTGGCCATACTAACTCAAGACAGGGGCAGCGATTTTTGGAAAAAATGACAACCTTGAAACTAAAACTATGGTGGCCTAAAAGCTTAGGTACGAGAAGATCGAAGATTCAGATTATACCTCTAAACCAGGGGCATTTTAGGGCCTACTTTAGACTTAGTGTGTGTGTGTGTGTGTGTGTGTGTGTGTGTGTGTGTGTTCCAGTATCACAAGTAGCCAGTTAAAGCCCGTGATTATAAGACTCTATCGGCTATAAGTCAGTCTGGACAGGAGAACCTGCCAAACCACTAAACAGAAATGTTTAACCATTAAATATACTACTCCCAAAAATTAGGGGAGACTTCGAAATGAAATATCTCATAACGAAACAACTCCTCGTTGATAGAAATTTAGCATAAAGTTTTTTTTAAAAAGTGCACCTGCTAGTGAAGGTGATTAGTGACGACACACACTTTTCTACACATCGTTTTTTGGGGGGATTCTGTGATTTGGTGCCGGTTTGTTTTCTCAAGAGTTGCTCACATTTTGTCTCATTCGATATCTCAAGACAATAAAGGCATTCATTCATTCATTCATTCATTCATCGGTCTGTGGTTTAATAAGGAACTGACCTGCCGTGGTAGCGAGATTTTTTAGCTCTCTGTCCCAACACGAGCAGGTTACGTTTGGACCCCTCCGTGTCCGAGAGGTCCAGTTTGACCCGGCCCTGATTCCTCTCGGCCAGCGGGCAGCCGGATATACAATGATGTGCCGTAAAGCGTCCGGTCACATGACCCGAGCCGTCACACCCAGGGGTGGGGCACTTCCTGAAAAAAAAAAAAAAACATTTGAAAATTGTAAACACTTCGTCCTTCATGAGTCTGAATCTGACCGCCTGCCTTCCGTCGGTTCAGATAAAGCTTTAAAATCGTGACCAATCAGAGCTCGGTTGCCGGGCAGAACAGCTGGTAAGAGCTTATAGAATAAACAGCTATAGAATAGAGTGGAAAAACATGGATGTCAAAGATAATCGGTGACGTTATGAAGCTGAAAGGCTGGAGAACGATGTCGATGAGGCTCCCCCAGTGACTTTGTGGAACCGTTTTACTGTTTATCTGAGAGCGTTCGCCCTGGTTTTTTTGTGCTTTTTAAATCGACCAGGCGTCTGGTGTTTCTGTTACGGTTACAGCAGGTAAGCGCCGTTTAACGTCCGTCTGATCGAGGTCTGCTCGTTTTACCGGCCGACCGATCTATAGTGAAAAACAGAACTGGTGCAGATGGCATTACACAGCACACTCGTTAGCGTTAATAATCCGGCTCGGATGAGTTCACACATACCAGAGATTAAGATTAAATAAGGTATTCACTGGACCGACCTGTTGTGAAAGCTGTACTTGGAGGTGCTGCGTGAGTTCGGGCCGCTTTTACACGGCGCTGGGGTGAAACTGGGCTGAGCCGCTGCAGAAGTTTCCCTCGGACCTAAAGGAGGCACAGCGCCGGGCATCAGCGTAGCAACGGAGAAAAGTCCAAACCAAAGTCAAAAGATCAAAAAAAATAAATAACCTAAAGAGCATCTGATGCAGCACTGTGATTAGAGAGACCTGGATTAGGCATGGTGTGTGTGTGTGTGTGTGTGTGTGTGTGTGTGTGTGTGTGTGTTCTCACTATGCTGCTGCTGCTGCTGCTGCTGCTGGGCGCCGTTGAGGCCGGACGGTGGAGGTTTGAGTCGATGCCCCGTGCTCTCACACCATCCAGCTGGATGAATATCCGGATGATCCGAGTCCATCCACTCGTCGTAAACGTGACTCCACCCGTCGAAATGGATCTGCGCCGAAAGCGCAAGTGTGAGAAAGTATGTGAACCCCTAGAGAAGCGCCCAGGGTTTGCACGTTCTCGCTAAAGTTCGCGGCACGAACAAAAAACGCCTCCTGTACTGGAAGGATTTGCGGGCGGACGGACGGACGGACGGCGGACGAGCCGGGGCTGTGGCTGGGGGTTCCAGAGGTGGCCCGCTTTATAATGGCTGACCCAGAGTGGAGCATGTGACCCAAAGCAAATTTTACGAGGAGAAGACGCATTTCTAATACCCGAATGTCTCGATACAAACGCTGAATTCTGCTCTAAGTACCTACCGATGGGCGTCCTGCAAAGATCGCACCGAGAGCACTGTGCAATAAGGCGCCACGCAGCAAAAGAAAAGCCAAAATCTCCGATTAAAAAAATAAATAAATAAATTTAAAAAAAAAAAAGATAATTTGGCGCCCTCGTGTGGTCAAACACAAGGACGGCACATCGATCCTCAGCCACCTGATTCCCCCGATTCAAGCCGTCGATTTAATGGAAAATGAAAACACCGGGCTTCACAAAAAGTGCCCAGCTTGGACTGTAAAGGTGTTTAGCGTTCATAAGTGTCCTCTTCTCACCTTAATCCTGTGAGTGTCGACCTCCTGCACGGTGGCTACACGGATCAGTTCTGGACTCCTCTTATCCACCACCTCCAGCTTCATATTCACCTGGAAGCCATGAGGAGGACGCTGCACGTAGAAGAAGGAGCTCGTTACACAAAGACACACTACTTATACTCTATACTTCTATTTTTGGAAATATCCTTTATTTCTGATTTTTTTTTTTCCCTTCGGATGGATTCCATACATCTATACATGTCTAAACACGATGTTGCAACACAGAGGACTAAAGACATTGCCCTAAAATAATGATGTCATAAGTCTGCCAAACGATCTCACTCAGAATTTATTTTAATAACACCAAAAACGTCTAGGGGGTTTTAAGCCTCTACGTAACATGCTGCATGAGGAAACGAATGTCTGGCGCCGTCTTGTGGTCATAGGCTGGAATTACATGCAATAACAGAAATGGAAAACGCCAGAGTCGGTGGGTAAAACAAACCTTGAAGTAAAATTAAAATAAAATACACCAATTAGAGATTAACCCCATGGATTGGCAATGTATATCGGATCAGATTTCCAGTACTGAAAGCTGCTATGCTATGCTATAACTTGAAACTTGACCATTGACCGTTTTTATGGGCCGACGCAGTCTGTATTGTGGGAGATATTTTTTTTTTTGGACACACCCCTTTGAAGGCCTCTGCGGGTACGGCTCTCGATCCCGTCTCGTCCAGGTAGCTCTCCCAGGAGAACCGGTCCGGCTCGGGATAGTCTGGGAAGTTCAAACACCGGTAGATTCACACATTTTAACCCTGCTTTTGCCTGGCTAGGGTCGCGGGCGCCCCGGCGGCCATGTCGAAAACACGGGGGGTGGGCACTGGGCACCCTGACCCATCACAGTGAGCAGAGAATTAAACAAACAGTAGGAGTGTTGTGTTCAGATTTGATAAGATCGCTGTTTCTAATGAGAAGAAATCCTAAAAGACCCCTTAGTTACCTTGAGGAGGGGTGAGGGGGAAGCCTTTCTCTTTGCACCAGCCAATCGGGTGAATGTACGGACTGCGAGAGTCACACCTGCCAAAACAAAGCGAAACACGGCGGGTCACGTAACTTCTGAAGCCCGAGAACGCTTGAAGCCTGAAGGTCTCCACGGCGACGTAACGAACCAGTAGTCGTACGTGTCGTCCCAGTTATCGAAGTGCACCAGGAACCGCTTCCCAACCACGTCCGTCACCGTGGCTACGCAGATCAGAGACGGATTCATGCGATCCACGGCTTCCAGCTTGAGGCCCACCTGAAAGCCGTGCTCCTCGTCCTGCAGAGAGACGGAATTTTAAGAAAACGCTCCGATGAAAACGGGGTTAACGGGAACATTTGGCTCCGGGGACTTACTGGGCTCGGGTTCGGGTTCGGGTTCGTAAACAGCTCTTTTGGGGCGGCTTGTGCTCTGGCGAACTTTAGGTAGCTGGACCAGGAGAAGTCCTCCTCCTTATAGCCTGCAAATATGCGATCAAAAACAAACAAAAAACGGTTGAACCCTAAGAGAGCGCGGCTTCCTAAAAATCTGCCACCAACTTTGGAAATCGTCTGCCGTGTGCTTGGTTGACCCCCGTCATGGGTGGAGGCACAATTTGGACTAAACGAGCTGCTTCTGTGCCCCTTTTCTTGCGCAACGGTTAGGGGGGTAGGGTTAGGGGGGTTAGGGTTAGGGGGGTTAGGGGGTTAGAGGGGTTAGGGGGGGTCGGGGGGTTAGTGTGA
>JAUZST010078192.1:0-20898 GCA_034779995.1 Parotocinclus haroldoi | reverse complement strand
TTGATTAACTTTTTCCAGGATAAGAACTTCTTGTAATCATATGTTGGGAATACGATGGGAATTGAGCAACAAAACTTCAGATAGCTGCGTTTTTTGGGGTGGAAAAGGTTTTTCATCGATTTTTCTTTTCAATTTTTATACACACTTTACTAACTTGGTATGCCTTTAACGTGGAAGTGGCTGGCTTTATATAGCGCTGTTTGCTCTCCCAACCAATCGGAGCTCGTGGGCGGGATCGGTCGGAATACGGGTGGGAAAAACTATCGCCGGCGTGACAGAAGATGACAGACTCGGTAACTGGACTGGCAGAAGAGTCCGTGGACAGGACCAAGCGACCTCAGTTCGGAACTCGCTTTCTGACAGATCCGCGTCAAGTGTTCCAGCATAACGCCTGGTACGAAACTAGATAGCTGCAGCCCTCCCGTCACACCGATTTTAGTCTTATTGTAACTGACCAGATAATGAGATGAAGGATCTACTGAAATGATTTATCATCAGTCTTGTACTTTTGTTAAATGAGAGTTGTGTGTATATTGTTGATGTGCTGATGTGGTAGGGATAATGTGGAGTGGTCCAAAGAACAAGAGGAAGCAGCCAGAAGAAAAGTGCAGGACAACAGCGAGCCTCTACCAGCAGAGAAACAAGGTGTGTTACACAGTCATGACAAATCACAGTAATACCTTTTCATGTGATTCTGTAAGGGGGTCATTTACACACCTGTTACAGAACAATCAAACCAGTCAGAGTTACCATTATCTTTTGCACCCCTGCCAATAATGGCAACCCAACAGCACTGGATCTTCTCCAATTATTGGACAAGATTGTAAAATACAGATCAAGCTGCCTGGAAGATTCCTCAGTAAAATCTCTTCAGAACTTCCACAGTTTTCTCTTGTGCTTTCACCAGTTTGTATTACAGTTTGTTTTGTTTAATAAGTCAGAAACGGGCACTTTATTATTCCACAATGTATAAGGTTACCCTAATGCCTAAATATAGAAATTTCTAAAATGTTTCACAAACTTTTATGCACAACGGTTTGTCCCTCCGAATAGTATTTTGAGAAATTACTAAATTAAATACAAATTAATTATGCATTTATAACACAGAATTATTTAAGCAATTGTTGTTGTTGTTTTAAATAATTTATCGTTTTGTTAATATTGATAATACTAAATATTGTAGAGAAACAATATGTAGTACATAAATTATGGTAAATACCTATAATACAAATGAATATTAAATACTACAAATTCAGATGTTCAATTAAAAAGATTTAAATGCCGCTCGCACTTGTTCTGGACACCTTGATCACTTTGTCTCTGTTCCTCCCTCACCGGCTCTTTCTTTTGCAAAACATCCTCCTGCACACCTGCCAGTCCTCCAGTTATTAGGTGGGCTCTTTGGGTGTCCACAAACTTTTGGCTGTATTGTGCAGACCATGTCGTGTACTCTTAAGCCTGTAATAAATGCTGTTTGTTTTCTGATGAACAGAGGACTTTGAAAGTAGAGCCAATGAATACTGGAACGATTTCTACTCCATCCACGAGAACCGCTTCTTTAAGGACCGACACTGGCTCTTCACTGAGTTTCCAGAGCTTGGCCCCCAGCATTCCCGGAACTCAGCAGAGGGACAATCATCAGACAAGGAACTCGTCCAAAATACAGCAGACCTTCGCCTGAATAGGGACGATTCTCAGTCTGAAGATGGAGTCTTTCCGGGAGCTTTAGCCTCCTATCGCATTCTGGAGGTGAGTCAGCAGACAGACGGGGCGGCCCAAAAAAACTGAGATGGCTAGTGAGTAGTAGAGATGAAATCTTCTCGGCCGATTCTGATCAGAGTTATAACCGACAGCATACATACAGAAACAATTTCTAAAAGAAATATAGGAGCCACACGAATATGAATTACTGCAGACTCAATCTAGACCTATAGATCTATAGACAGGTCTGTATGAGCGCTGCTTGGCGTGGCTGCTATAGATCGCTCGCTGTTCCTGGTCCCCCTTTACCCCTCCCTTTGGCTAGTCTTTTGTTAATGTCATTATATGTGCTTATGTGCTAAGGAATTTTTTTCGTGCTCACATACTGTACTCCTTGGAGAATAGGAGGTGGGCGGGGCTTTTTAAATTTCCAATCTTTCCTGATGTTTACCATATTCCAACTGGTGAAATTTCCCAATTGTGGGACTAATTAAGGCTTATCTTATCTTATCTTATCTTATATTATCTTAATCAAAGTGTACTTTATTACAGCCTGGATACGAGCCTTTCACCAGTTAGTGCAAAGGCACAAGTACAAGCAAAGATGCTGAATTGCAACTCACCCCAGGTCAAACTTTTACAATTCTGTAATCATTGAAAACACCTAATGGCATTGAATCCCAAACATAAACACAATTAAAGCTTGCGCAGTGAGCTTTTATTAACTATTAAAAAGACTCGTACAGACACATGAACCACAAAAATAGGGAATTAACTGTTTAAGTTTAAAAGATCTTCTAGACGTGAACTGAATTCTGAATTCACACTAGTTAGCGCACTGTGTCGTTTATGTGCGTGGTTGTGTTAATGCCACTGTCGGGGTCACAAGTGTTGGAAAAGTGACGGGCACACAACCGGTTATATGAGAATGTTTTTCTCGAATATACTGCAATGTTTTTCTTTACAATTCGTATATCCGATGTAAGCATTTACGTAAAACTTGATTCTTTAAAAATATTTTTTCAAATTGATTTTAGATCATAGCGTTTCGTAAGGACCTCTCAAACTCTGATGATAAAAAATCTGATGATAATCGTTTAGCTGTTGCAAAGTTTTGAGGTGGTGTGTTTTGGTCGTTATCTGCAGAACGAATAATTCGACACAAAAAGACACAAACTAGCGTTTTCAGCAGTGGTCTCAGACTTTTGGCCCCTACTGTCTATGTGTGCAAAGGGTTGATAAATGTGTGTGTTAATGCTCACATATGTGTGTGTCTGATATGATCTTGTGGTGAAGGGAATGTTGTGAGGCACGAGGCAACGTTTGAATACGTTACACGCTGGGGTTTAGCCTGAAATGGAAGTAACATGTTAACAGTTATGGTTCACAAAGATTATATTAATTAGTTATAGAGGGACCGTGTGGCTATTTAGACCGTTTTTGCCATTCTACATGGTTAAACAGCATGTCTGGTTTGTTTAAAATAAGGCACTGTTTGGCCCGGTGGTATGAAATGCTTGTTTTGTGTCCAGTAATTTTTTTCATTTGAAAAGAAATCCATGACATGTTCTGACCTTTTTACAAAATTAATACAAACTGCATCAAAATGAAACAAATGTTTGACTTGCTTTCCAGTCCAAAGTGCTAAGTGTTGAAATACTTCATTAGCAGGCTAAGCAGACAATTCGCAGATCACCAAGTGGCTTGTCGTCCACAGTCCCGGTTTCTTGGAATTTGGCTATGAGGGATGTAACAGTGCTGTGCGGAATTGGTGGCCTTTTGGGTGCCGGTTGTTGAAGTCTGTTTCTATGATACAGCAGCTGAGTTCCCCGGACATAAGAATCTTCAATTCCATCTTCAGTTATCTGTGATGGACAACAAAAGTTTTGAACCACAAGCGATATTGTAAATCTGATCTGCAACAATTCTGATCTTCTTTGCTACATATCCAACTTCCCATTGGTAAAACTTTTCCTTGATCCAATGTGGCGGCTTATAAGACGGCGGCCATGTTCTGGACATCGCGTTCTGGACGTTCTGTAGACCCCCTATAGGACATTATAATAAAATTCATACCAAAAACTGCATCAAAATCAAATGCATTTTTGACTTGCTTTCCTTTCCAAAGTGCTTAGTGTTGCGATACTTTCATTCATTTAGACCAATCAAATTCTTAATAATAGATATTGGATATGTTATGTCTGAAATTTTTTAAATGGAGCCATGTTGCAAAACAAGGCAGCTTTATTTGTCTTTAAATCGTTAAAAAAATTAAACCAGCAACCTCAATTCTGATCTGATCTGATCTGTCCAAAACTGTTTTTCTAAAACCTTTCCCGTTTGTCCATGTGCCCCGCGAGGCCCGGCAGTTTTCTCTTTGCAACACTTCTTTTTAAAGCACTGTCAATAGAATAGAGGTTATTCGAGCGCCACTTGAGTAAGTCTATCCTTTGATCATTACACCATATGTTGCCATTACACATATGCTAAAATAATGGTATAATGTAATGTTATGGTGGCACTGCACTTTATCTGAGACCTACGCGTGCACGGTTTTAACGAGACAATCACTGTTAAAACGGCCTTCTGTCTTTGCCGGTGGTTTTCAAGTTATGTTCGTCAGTGCTTATAACGTGTATGATCTTTGTGTGCTTCTCTAGGTGGGATGTGGAGTAGGTAACACAGTCTTCCCAATTCTCAAGACCAACAAGTGAGTAAAAAAAGAAATGATTACAACCCAAGGGGCCAATAACAAAACCTTTCAATGACTAAATTATATCCTATTGAATTCTAATTTATAAAATGTCTTGTGTGTCTCTTTCCTATGCCTTTTTAGTGACCCAGGCCTTTTTGTTTACTGTTGTGACTTTTCCAGCACAGCTGTTGACTTGGTAAAGGTGAGATAAAAGGCAGAACATATAAATTTATGTGATGTTCCTCTTGCAATTATATACGGAGTAAGTCAAAAGTCACAGGACACGTCACGTGCTTTGGACTTTTCGCCAAGGCTGCCAAAACCATTTTAGAGGTTTCCGTATCGATAGTGATATTCAGACGATTGTTAAGTAGCTTGTCATCCACAGTCCCGGTTTCTTGGAATTTGGCTATGAGGGATATAACAGTGCTGTGTGGATTTGGTGGCCTTTTGGGTGCCGGTTGTTGAAGTCTGTTTCTATGATACAGCAGCTGAGTTCCCTGGACATAAGAATCTTCAGTTCCATCTTCAGTTATCTGTGATGGACAACAACATCTTTGAACCACAAGAGATTTTGAAGATCTGATCTGCAACAATCTGGTCTCCTTTGCTCCAACATGTCCAACTTCCCATTGAAAAAAAAAAAACTTTTCCTTGATCCAATATGGTGGCTCATAAGATGGCGGCCATGTTCTGGACATGCGTGTGCGTGCGTGTGTGTGTGTAGTTTTTTTTTAAGCCAGTAGGCATAGAACCATATGTTCTTTTGATCTCCTTTGTTGTGGACCTACATTTTGGCATTTAGGTATTATCAGTATTAAATCATATTCAGTATGAAATCCAGGGCCTTATTTGATGTATCTTTGTTGTTAAAACTTGTACAACAGAAATAAAACACTAAGTCTTGTGTTGTCATGAATAGCATCATGGCTGTGATTATCTATGGCACTCGACCTTGGCTCCAAATCAGAGCCATGACGTTATTTATAATAACACACTCCCTTTGGTGTTCTATTGCTAAATTAATTCATGAACTGTATTTTGGCCGGCAGTCTAACGCAGAGTATGACCCATCACGCTGCCACGCCTTCGTCCATGATCTAAGCAATGAAACGGCAGATTATCCAATGCCAGAGCAGAGCCTCGACGTCATCGTTCTCATCTTCGTCCTCTCCGCTCTACACCCTGAGAGGTGAGTTTGAGGGCTTATACAACACCTTGGGCTCCTTTGATCAGATTAAATATGTTGTTGAATTCTAAATGTAAACATGTTTCCACAACTTTGATATGACATAAAAGTATATGAGTGTGTGTGTGTGTGTGTGTGTGTGTGTGTGTGTGTGTGTGTGTGTGTGTGTGTGTGTGTGTGTGTGTGTGTGTGTGTTCTTAAAAAACTCATGATTAAAAAAAGGAGACTAATGTGGTCGGAAGGAAGGGTTTTTTTTCCTCAGTCACTGATGCAATGCTAGCACATGGGTAACTAATTAAAAAAATTACACACTACTGAAGTTCTTCATGTAATAATGAAAGTGATTTATTTGTAGATATGGGTGGGGACTGAAACTGCAAACTGCAAACTGTCAATTTCACTTTAGATAGAAATGCAAAAGGACCCCACTCACTGTTTGGAATACGTACTGGAAGAGAGAAGATCTAGGGTTCAAATCCCACCTGTGCCAAACTGTATCCTAAGATTGTAAGACCATAGCAGTCTTAAGGGCGTCTACTAAATGCCGGAAATGAAATGTAAATAAGCAGCGCATACATATATACACATTGCTCATTCATTATTTCTTCATGTTTAACTATTCTCTAATTTACCCCCCCCAATACATTTGCATTTTGGCAGTTTCAATCTCCTGTTGAGTATGTATATTTTTTATCATATTACTGTTTATTTTGTTTTTTCCTCAGTACTAGCCCTAAATTTCCCCATCCCAATGTTTTTTTTTTTTTTGTTTTTTGTTTTTTTTGTGCTTTGCATACCTGAAATGCAAGACTATGTGTATAATAACATATTAAATTAAGTTGACCAGAATAAAAACATAAAATATTTGTACTGTCTGCAATGAAATAACAGTTATAAGAATAAAAGTAAAACTGCCTTTGAATTTTCCATTCTCTCCCACTTTTTCTGATTTGGGGTTGTGTACCTGATTAGAAATAGGCCTTCAGCACTTTTTTTTAAAGAGTTTAAATGTTAAATTGTTTTTTTTTCTGTACGAATTAAAAAGATTCTAAACTCTCTCGTGCGCTTTCTCTCTCTTTCCCAGAATGCAATGCTGTATCAATAGATTGGCCAGTTTGCTCAGACCTGGAGGAGTTCTCTTACTACGTGACTACGGACGCTATGACATGGCCCAGCTTCGTTTTAAAAAGGGTCAGTGCTTTGAAGCTACTCTATAAACACTATATATATATATATATATAGTGGTGTTGTATTATTTGGTAAAGTGTTGATGATTGACCTAAAGCCAGTACATTTTGTCATATAGGAAGATGCTTGTCTGAGAATTTCTATGTCAGAGGAGATGGGACACGAGTCTATTTTTTCACTCAAGGTAAAGAACTTTTAACACTGCAAACACGCAGCTTGTAAAGTAATCTAACAGTGAAACGTTAAAAGGCGCGTATCAGGATTTTTAACTCCCTTCAGTTACACTGAATGTTAATGAACACATTACTTGAGTGCTGTTTTTTCACAAGATACCTTGTTATTTTTACTCAAATTGTTTGACTTTTACCTAAGTAGTTTGTGGTCGCAAATTGGTTATATCTAGTCAAATTCAAATATAACATGGTGCTTGGGTGGTGCAGTCTTCTGGCCGGTAGGCAATTGTGCTGGCATTATTAGCTGTTTCTAATAGAAGGCAGGCCAAATGATGAAGGTGGACTTATGTAGCCCTGACCAGAAAATGTGTTAATTAAAAAATGAGTATGTTTACATGCACTTAATAATCCAATAACTGCAGAAAAGCAGATTTTGTCAGTAATCCAATCAGGGATTATACATGCACATGAGCAATCAGATAATGGGAAATCACCACGTTTACACGACCTGGGCAGTAAATGTATTTCTACAATAATCTCACAAAGATGTGATGTAAACTTCAATTTTTAATATTAAAAATCAAAATTATTTATTTTCTTGTACATGTTCCATTTTAGTCTCTGCTACCTTTTAATTGGTGTGTTTAAATCCAGAGTTGCCAAATCCCACAACAGAATCCCCTTATGTAAATAAAGCCCAGAAGAGGAGAATCCTCTAAGAATAAACAGTTGTGGAAACCAGGTTTTGTTTCCCGCTAGCTGTTTTGGGTACACGGCCATTCTGATTGAAATTGGGGAACTGGTTTACATGTTATTAGTTATTAGGATAAAATCCAGCTCTCTGTCTGTTTACTGCATCTGATTTCTCTATTAGAGTATGCTGTAAGCATGACCACTTGAATAATCAGGTAACTGGTGAAATCCTTGGAAAATCATTGTCGGATTAAGTGTATGTTTACACACTTACTGTTACCAAAAGCACACAAGAATTTAGGGATAATTAGCACTTTTTTCACTCATGTCTCCTATATTTCTCTCTTTTCCGTATCGTGTCTCCTCAGACGAGCTCCATGATCTCTTCTGTGGAGCAGGACTGGAGAAGGTGCAGAACCTGGTTGATCGGAGACTGCAGGTGAACAGAGGGAAGCAATTGACCATGTACAGAGTTTGGGTGCAGTGTAAATATCGCAAAAATTCAACAACCTCTGGGACCTGCAACACAGAACCTATGAAAAGAGCTGATTCCAGAGTTGAATACCACCTTAATGGTGGACTCAGTAAATCCTCAGAAACAGTGGAACAGGATTAAGTGGACACAGTGAGAATAGGAGTTGGGTACAGTGAACGCTTCCCATGTGATCGTAGGGTGATGACAGTTAAGGCAGTGGAGAAGTTGAAATTTTAATGCCGTATTCCTTATTACTCATAGTGGATGTGCTTCTTGCTTTTTAAAGGCTTTTTTAAAAATGAAACGTGTATGACCAGAATAAAAGTTTGGTTTTAGCTTGGTTTATATGTTTTATTTGTTTCTGATATAAGAGCGGACATATATGAAAAAGTAATGCAAGAACTTGAAGACTGGACCATATTTTACCCCGCTTATCATAGTCAGAGATGTGGGGCTCCATGGAGTGACAGGTCATTGCAGGATTCTGTAACCAAACCACCCACCCTCAATGTTGTCAGTCCAGACCGATGTTGGAAGCCAAGTTCTCAGGAACTGCTATTTCAAGCAGAATTCTCTTCCCTCCCTGTCAGCGGAGTTACTTTTTTTTAACTTTCATTGCAGTTTATTTACACAGCTCACATAAATTAGAGGATGTTTCCTTATGGGACATTTCATATTTTGAGCAGTATACTATTGGTGCAAATTGGTACAAAACAGAAATTGCATCATGAAAAATAAGCAAGTATTCCAGCGAATACCTATAGTTTGTGTTTTATTAAATACACATGGATGTGTACATGGATGGACGGCATTATGATTGCACAGATATGCACACTTTCAAAGGTACACAAATATCTACAATTAAACTAACGAGAACAATAAATCAAAAGTAATGAAGAACTACTATCCGTAATGAAACTGAAAATTTGGAAATCGTAAGTAATAACACTTTCACACTGGTCAATAAATACGAAGGGGGAAAGTCGAATGCATTAACTGGTGCACTAGCTCATGAGAATATGACTATAAGACTTTTGTTCATGTTACAGAACCAAACTATACTGCTCACAAACATTATGTAACAAATTAAATACCCCCCTAATTTACTGAGCAGTATAAATCACAAAAAAAGTCGTTCTTCTTAAAATAAACATCTTATTCCATTGTTTACATTGCAATCAAATCAGGCTGTACCAACCAAGACTGATGCATTTATCTCCCTAGAGCTATAATTACTTAAACCAATAAAGAAAACTGAAATATATTCCAAACATGTTGCTTACATTGCAGTAGAACCGAACTGAAACGATCCAGATTCATTTACATTTATAGTTTCTTTTCCTAGAGCAAAAATTCAAACTGAACAGATACTACTTAACATGATTCAGTTCAAAACAAATTGAATACAACTAGGTGGTGAACGTAGTACATTTATAAATGGGCGTGGCCAGAACCATGGCGCAGTCTCACGAGAAAATGTGAGATTTTCCGATTACTGTTTACATTGCGATAGAACCGGACTGAATCGATCCGGATTGATCGGAATTTCACGCGAGCAGATTTGCTTCTCGTTCACGCGGTGTTTGTTGCCGGGATAACTGCTCGGTTACTCGGGATTTAAAGCGCAGTTTTGAGTCCGGTTCGGTGCTGCTGATCCGGAACACAGACGGAAACAAGCATCTGATGAGAAATTGAGGAGCTCGAGAATCTGCTCAGATGGTGAGAAGTCAGAAGCCGTGATCGGTGCGCTGTGACTGGGGCTTGGCTCGGGGAGAAATCGCTGTGTAGTCAACAGCATGCCACAGCTTTGTAAAAAGAAAGTAGCGTAGCGTAGTTAGCTGGATCAGTCGATACACTGTCTGTAGCAGGCCGAGCACATAACGTGATCTATCGCCTTCGGCTCGGAGTATTCGTCAGGTTTAAGCCGGAGGCTGAACTTTCTGAGCCGGTTAACACGCCGGTGAGACTCGGGGATTCATGTGAGGCCTTAAACGGCGATGTCTGCTTAGCCCAAAAGGACGTGGAGCAGAGAAGTCGCGGATTAAATAAAAAAAAAAATACGGGTTAAAATCTCCTGGATAGCCCAGGTGAGATAATTTTTTTAATTTCTGTTTTGCTCTTTTGTGCTGTATGGTAATTATTTGCTGCCTCTCAGCGTATAGCTTATATTAATGGGGATCCATCTCAAATCACATCCGACTGTACTAAATATCGTGTCAGAAATAGTAGCCACACAATTGGTAGTGAACTAGCCTGGCATATAGGGTAGTGCACTAGCGTGCAGTTTGAGACGCAACCAGGGTGCAAAACGGCTTGCTTTGATGTTAAACTCCAGGGCTAAAAGGGTACAACCGATATGCTAAAAGAGTGTCCTGTTTAGTAAGTTATGCCATTTCCAAATATATATGTATTTCGGTATTTATTTTGCACAGTACATAAACTGCTGCAATGTGATTTAGTGCTCTGATAGCTACTTAGCTAGCGTGGTGGATAGCTACCCGGACTAGTCTTTTATGAAACAAAATGCACATTGTTTTATTATTTCACAAACGCACTGTCGGTGTTTTTGAAAAGGGCTTTTGGTGTTTTTGTACTTTTTCGTTATAGACGAAGCAATTTTTCTAGCAACGTGCTCGAAGAGTTCGAAGGTAACTAACTTGCCAGTCTAGGTTAATTAGCCTTTGTAGCTAGCTCGTTTTTTAGCTTTAATTCTTGGCTGGCATGTTTTTTTTCCTCCAGACACCTCCCCGAACCTGCTGCTGATCAGATCAAGTTATTCGAATGAAGCCAGAGTGACAAAGCTTTGCAATGCAGGGGTAAATGTAAGAACCCGAAGTGATGAGTCCAGATTGTCTTGAGATGCCAATCTGCCTGGACTTGGCCTTGTATTAATGACTAAATGACTTGAGGTCAGTCAGGGAGGAAACGTGAATGGAATGATGATTCAGAAGTTAAACAGGCCATACTCACTTTGGGTTCTGTAACAGCTACCCAGCTGTAACTGGTTTGTTTGCTTTAGTTCTATAGCTGCTCGCACCTAGGTGATGAAATGCATCCCTAAGATTCACTTAGTCACTTACTGGTATCTCTAGATCAGGGGTCACCAATCTTTTTTTTTTTTTTGGTGATCTTTTTTACTTATTCGGTACAGACTTTCTGTATAACCAACTTGCACTCTTCAATTCGAAGAATAACCATAATCGATATTTGTAGAGACTGTCTCATCACCATGAACATTTTACCTTGCTAGAAAACGTGTATATTCACACATTCAACATTATTGATTTACGTTAATCCCAATCTGTCAACATTTAAAAAGGTCAGTTATTACGTCTGATAGTTTTGTACATATGTTTGTGTTTATTTACAATTGATCACTTCAAATTCATGTCACCCTAAATTTGATTGTGGACTGTTTCATTGGTGTTGACGTTGCACCTCTGCTTCCCTTCGTTTACATTTACAATTACAACAATTTTTGTCCATGGCTCCAAAGTGCCGTTTTTAGCTGGCTAGCTTTGACTAGCTTTGGCTACTCATGCTCTGGAGTCTCTAAAATCCCAGTGTGTAACTACCAAAGCCAAACACTAACATGTCTGACATGCATGAACCCAGATCTTATTTGGCCTCTGTAACTACTGCTCACAAAAATGAGGGGATACTTCAAAATGAAATAGTGCCTATACAAGATTTAGTTTAAAATAGTTCCTATGCGAGATTTACTGTAGATGTAATCACCTCTAACTCAGCTTTGTGTGATTGTGTTTGCTGGGATTGATAAAAGTACTTTTTTCCCCTTTCCCGTCTAAAATCTTGAGTACCTATTCAGCACTGATATTCTCAATGAAACCGAGCAGGATCCAAAGTATGCAAAACACGAAAGGCAGTGGTTGTGTTTCATGTGCATATCAAGCACATTCACGGTCTTTTGAACCAGAGGAACTTTTTCAAAGTTCTGAGAACTGTTGGGGGGGATAGGTATGTGGGAGGCTTCCTCTCTTGCATGTTTGCAAGGACTCGGAACAATTGTAATCCTTAGAACTTTTTAGACTCCTACTTCAAGTAGGAACTCTTCTCAGCAAGTAGGCACTGTGGGTGATGTATGCAGTGATTTGCTCTGGATGGCAAAGCGTATGTACCAACAGATCGTCGCAATGTAAATGGATACAAATGGACCAGTCGAGAAGTCCAAGCCTTGCTGAGCCTATAAGGGATAGAGGAGGTACACCATGATTTTGAGTGACCTAAGGGAAATTTACACGACTTGTATCACTTCAGCATCACACGTTGTTCTCGCTGGTGGTACGAATGTAGTTCTGGGACAGCTTCGTGGAGTATAGATCCTCTCAAATCAGAACTGTTTGATGCAAAAGTGCCTTTTTGCACCTAGACATGTGCCTGCATTTTACAATAGGTGTTTGCTTTTTACATCACACCACCTACCAGTGTCTCTACATAGCTATTCTGAAGTTACTTAAAGTGAAGCTTTATTAAAAAAGTTGGTTAACGAGTGCAAGATTCACTTAGGTTCTATTAGGGAACGCTCTGAAACAGTCCTTTGCTGAAAATGCAAATTTGAACGCAACGTAGAAAACCAAAACGTTTGGTCGGTTTGTGTGGTGAGATATTAAGAAAGATTATAAGCATATTATAGCATACATATGCTAATTTATTCCGTTTAAGTCTTGCCGTGAATCCATTTAATCCATTTCACTGTAATGCTTGTGGCCTCCATTTGAAGCGTTTCAGATTCTATTGGAACCCGACTCGTACCCTCTGCTATTTAAAACCCTTGTTTAAAGTGTCCAGGAAAAGCCATGCATTTGTCTCTGGTCAGCCACCCCAAACGAACAATTGTTTACTTTCTCCCAATCCAGTCCCCAAATTCAGTCACCAGAGCGAATAAAGAGGCTGATTAATTTCTTATCTCAGGAACCAAATATACAAAACACTTTAGGAGCGATTGGTCTTGCAACATAGTGTAAGGGCTAAAGTTTGTATCTATTACGCAACCCTCAAGTTAATTCATAGCCTTGGATCGCTTTGCTGAAGCTCTTTGGCTATATTTAACATTCATCATTTTAAACGTTTTTGATCTGTACGTGGTTCTAAATTCCCTTTCGTGTTTGTAACAGCTATATAATTGTATAATCAAATATACACTTTCTATCCAAGCTTCATAATTAAGGCATGATCACCTCTGTGGATTGGAATTATGTTTACTAGACCTTGGACTGTCCTGATACCTTTACTGACTTCATGCTGATAGTCCTTATATAGGTCGTCCCTTTACAGGCTGTACTGTCTGTATTCATTTAGATCTTTTTTAGCCTTTTACTCACTCAACAAACATTTGATTAATGATTTCAGAATTGACGATGTAACATGCCTCAGTCTGATGTTACATACTCCATGATTAACAGAACATCCCTAATTTTATCTGACTATGGCCAAGGATGTTGGTCTTTCTATCATCAGTCAATCTCATCAAATGTCAACTGCATGGTTCATCAAACTTATTCTGTTTTTGTTGCATCAAGCCATGTTCTTTTCTTGGGTCATGGCCTGGAAGAATTCAGTTTGATTCAGCAGCGCCTTGTCTTTGATTTAGGTTTTAAATTTTAAATATAATATTTACATTAGCTCACCCTTGCTCCTATACACGGACCTGTAACTCCTTATTCTTATAAGCTGTGCACAGTAAGTATATTTTAGAAATGAGGTATATTGTAAGATATAGACCAATGTTTGTATATAAAGTCTAATACGGAAACATAGTACACACATGATAGTTTGGTGGCTACAAACCTAACTACAAACAAATGCAATGTGGGACAAATTTCATTGAGGGTGTCAGTGTTTGGTCAGTAGTGGTATCAGCTGCTACACAGAGCTATGAACCATTTGGAAATGTTCACTAAACGCTGTGTAGTTATTCTTATGCTCTAGTTGTGTATTAGATCTGGCCTTTCTTGGCGTATTGCCATTTTATTATCAGCCGATTTCACGGCCGCCTCATGGTGAGAAGGTCCTGAGTTCTGTCCCCAGGTGAAGCGCTGGGGGTCCTTTCTGTGTGAAGGCTGCACGTTTGTGTTATGAAGTCTTGACGTCTCTGCCGGCCTTTAGACCATCTTCACTTTGATCAGAAAGACTTGTTCTAGGAAAGATCTCAAGCATACATGCATTAGTGGCACATGACGACATGTCACACACATTGCTGTCAAACCACAGACATCGCTATGACTACATAATGACATGCAAACCATCCTCTTTCTCACTGTCTTCTCAGTCATGATGGAGGAACTGCACAGCTTGGATCCTCGGAGGCAGGAGCTGCTGGAGGCTCGATTCACCGGGGTTGGAGTCGCTAAGGTCTGCTAGTCAGTGGCCTCGTGCCAATGCTCTGCCATCCACTCCATCCCTCTTCTCTCTTTTGTCATCCTTTTTCTGTTTCTGTTAAATTATCCCATGACCATATACACTAACACAGAATTTCTCCCAGCTCTTATCCTAATCTCCTATGCTTCTGTGATCCCACTTTTTGTGGTTTTGGTGTTATTTATTTTTTGTTTTTCAGCAATGTGTGGAGTTATTGTAATATTTCAATGTACCGGAGCTGTTATGTGACATTTGCATTTGGTCATTTAGCAGACACCCATGTCATTTTCAAATATACAGTACATATACCAGCGGATGAAGAATTATAAATGAAAGCAGACAGAACCAATTGCTAAAAAAAGGTGGAGGGAACTATTGGCACTATTCTCTCTCTATCTTTTTAGGTTTGTGGCGTTGGCAACAAAATATCGCTCACTGCAAACACGCTCAAAGTGTACCTTGAGCCTCGATTTAGCAATTTGAGCAAGGGTACTAATTCACCAACCAAGAAGGTCATACATACTGTGAATGGGATTTGAACCCTGTACCTTCTGGCTCATGTTTCAGTACCTTAACCACAGTGTGATGCTGTGTCATGGCATTCATGTGGATACTTCCTGGACATACGACCTACCTAAACATTAGTGTACCCCTTCATAGCAACAATATTGTGACTGGACTGAGGGCCATGATGGGCACCAGTTCCAATCCTCACCGTCTGGTCCTCTGTCATCTCCTATGAGAGATGTATAATTGTGTAATATGGGCTACAGTGCATCTCTATCTACATCTCAGTCCACATGCACAAATTATTAATCCTTCATGTGAACCAGTTGTCCAGCAGTAATCAATTGAAATGGAGCCCGTTGTAAGATGCACTGTTTTAATGGTCATCTTAAAAAGGGCACTTCATTTGGTCGTGGCCTCTACTTTGGTTTCCGTCCTTGGTTTCTTTAAACTATTCTTTGATGGTGCACCCACAGCCTCCTCTAGCTGCATTCGGCCATTTCTTGAGAAACTTTCTCCACATGCACATGAGGTGCATCAGATCAGATTGTTCTGTTTGTGATTTTTTAAAATTTTTTTTAATTTTCAATGACTGAGCCTGAAGTGGCCTAGCAACCCCCACCCGACCCCAGTTCTTTCTTTGTGTAACCTTAAAACGTCTAGGCTTGTACGATCTCCGACCTGGTGGGCTGGGCTGGAAAAATGTCAAAGTGTAAGCATTCGCAGTATTTGGTTGAATATGTGGGCTATTTTGACGTCACAGAGGAGCCTTGGACTCCTAAACAGGAAAGACTCGCAGTTGTTTGTTTATTTGCGCATTTCTCTCTTTTTCTGTAGGGCTCTGGGCAAAATGAATCATCCAATCATAGTCTGTGTAGTGTGGGCTCGTTGAGCGACAAGGAGCTTGAGGTGAGTTTTTCAACCACACATGGCCACACACAGACCGCTTGCCTAGTGTTTTTAGCCCAATTTTTTGCTGGATATAGAATCAGAATGGTCACATACTTCATGTAATGCCAATAATTCCCACACACGCGCGCGCGCACACAATTCTGATGCTCTGGTTGGACTTGTCTACGTGCCTAAATGCATTGTGTTGTTGTCTAGTTGCAAGTCTTGTTACCTACCTGGCGACGTGGCGCACTCTGTCAGCTCGCACATCGTTAAAGCACCAATTAAGATATTATCATACATGATACACATTGGACACTCCTAGTATTGATTTTTGATTATTGATGTCCACTTACTGTGCATTTCTCGCAGTCATAAGCTTTCCCATAGGTCATAAATAAAATGAAAAAGTGAGCCAAAATGTACTCCGACAGCTTTCAGTGCTATCCTACTTGTGGGGAATGGTGTGTTGGTAATGAGGTCTCGTAGTACTGTAGAATATTGTTTAATTTGCAGGTAAGGAGAAGACTCTTGGCAGTGCTTTAATGAAAACGTCTGCAATGAGAGCGCTTGTGGAATACGGTGATGTCATGAATTCCTACTGTCCCCTCCTCACCCTCGCTTTCTCTCTCTGTCTTTCCATCTCTGTCTCTCACAGACACCAGAGAAGAAGCCTAATGACCAGAGGACACGTAAGAGGAAAGCAGACCCATTTGACAGCCAAGGCAAGAGACTTTTGTCTATAATGACTATTGTAATTTCTCTTCTACTGAAGCATACTTTTTGTGAACACTAGCTATGAATCATACCGTCCCTTCATTACGTTAATATTAGTAATAGAAGTAATAGGATATTTTAAAGATGGTAGGTAAAATAGGTGGTAATAGGTTATTTCACCCAGCTCTTTCATTCTGTACATGTTCACTTAGACAATGTAACATTTTCTTCTTTTGTCACCAGGTAAAGGAGGTGGCAGAGGACACAAAATCAGTGACTATTTTGAGGTAGGATCTACTGATTTATGGATGAAGAGATTTTTTTTTCATGTTAAATTGGGGCTGCCTTGTGTTTTCCAGCAGTTGAACCAGAAGAATTTTGTTGCTATAGACTGTTCACATACTGGTGCAGACGAACCTATCCACCATCCCCTAAAAACGTATTTAGCCTGGGTTTGCATTTAGTGCAGATATCAGGCAAATGTTACACTGGCCATGCTTAGTCAGGTTAGGTGTTGGCAGACAAACTGTAAAAGCTGCTCACATTTACATGCTGACGTGTGCTTTAGCCCAATATAATTTTACCAGTGTTACAGTCTTCGGGAAGATGCAGCATACAACTGAAATTTCTCAAAAGCTGAAATTCTGTTGTAAATAATCATAGAAAGGAGGTAGCATGGGGAGGGAATTGGAGAGTTATTGCCCGCTAATGTGGTCTGACTACTACCTAATCAGCAAATTAGTCTCTTTCTATTTACACTGCTCACAACAATTACAGGATGTTTCATGCTGGGATATTTCATTTAGAAACTTTCCCTAATTTTTGTGAGTATATTTTGGAGACAGCCACACAGTCTTCAGTGTGCAAACTCTTCAGAGTATGTACATGAATAGCAAAAATAAGCCTTATAGGAGCAACTGTGAAAACATTCAGAACAACAAATTGTAAAAAGTTTAAAACAGCATCACCCCACTGAGTATACAGAACCTGACAAAACTACCAAAGGCAAAACTGTAAAAGCAAAAGCCAATCAGAGAGAGAGAGACATGAATAAGCCAGCTGTCCCTACTATATGTAGCAAAGAGAGTTTTACAACATTTTCTAAAACAACAGTTCAACAAAAATGTTTCTGCATGCTGTGATTTATATTAGTGATGAACCGAGCCACAGTTTTTGTTCTGATAAGGTTCCACTGATCCAGATTCCGATGCAGGATGCTTTTTTTTTTTTACTTTAATATTAAGATTGTTATTGTTGCTATTGTTCTGGGTTCTGTATCATTTCACATTTTAGCCATTCTGATTCTTCTTATCAATTAGAAATTTAGATTACAAAATGGCAGAGATTGTGCCAAATGTTTAGGGGTGAGTGCGCGCGCGTGTGTCTGTGTGCATGTGTGAATGAACCGATTATAAGTCAAAATCATAAACTGGCTTAATATTTTAGGGAACACCAAACTTCTCAAGTACTTCTGATGTAGTACTTTCTAATGCTGAACTGTTGAGCGTTATAAGTAAAGCAGGTTTACATGGGAAGAAAAAAAAGCTTTACAGAAAAATTGATTTTTCCTGTTAAAGGTTCATCATTTCACCAGTAGAGTTTACTTACCAAGAGTAGTAACTGAGAGATCCTTTGTTTTTCTTGGTTGTTGTTTTAAGCCACTTACTTACTCAGCACTCGCAACATTAGACTGCATTTGGCCAAACACGGCACAAAAGCTGAAGCATTTCATGCTGGTGCTTCAGATGCTTCGGCCATTTACAGCAGGTCAGCGTTCCACACTTGCTGCATTTAACGTTTTCTTCGAAAGTGGATCTTAACTTGCCGCATTCGCGTTCCGAGCTGCAGCTTTTCGGTTACAGCTATAGCAGAGCGTACCAAAACAAGACCACCATATGACGTTTGATCATGACACACCGTGGCAATAT
This sequence comes from Parotocinclus haroldoi, assembly GCA_034779995.1. Lineage (NCBI taxonomy): Eukaryota > Metazoa > Chordata > Actinopteri > Siluriformes > Loricariidae > Parotocinclus > Parotocinclus haroldoi. The sequence continues at coordinate 2,363 of JAUZST010078192.1, read as the reverse complement.
TAAGAAATGCCACTTCAGTTGATCAAACAGCTTTTCGACACTTTCGCCCGCTGTGTGAACGATGTCACGAGCAGAGGTTACTTTCTTGTAAGTCTTTCTTTCTGTCAGCATAACACACAAAAAACGCCAGAGAAACAAAGGACAGTGAAAGCAAGCATGAGTTCACCTCTTTAAACACCACACCTTGGATGAGCTTTTATATAGTAAGGCCACTGCGTTTAGGATGCCATTTTCAACAAGGCTGAAAGGCACTCAGTTTGTCAAACCAATGTTGGAACAAAAAAAAAAATGGCTGCCAGTGAGGGGAAACCGCATTCTGCAACTTTGTGTAAATTCTCGAGTGAATAGTTGAGCATGTGTGTTCAGTTCAGATGGTTTTCTGTTACGGTTTTCTGTTAACCACACTCATTCTGTACTACCCTCTCCACACATTTACTAACTATTCTCTTTCTGTGTCTAGTTCGCGGGGGGTAGTGGCACTGGCACTAGTCCGGCACGTGGTATTCCTCCCGTGGTGCGTTCCTCTCCCCAGCACTCTCTCTCCAACCCTCCTGCTGCAGTGAGTCACCTGCTTTCTCTCTGCCTCTCCCGTAGTATGAGGGCGTACCCGTACTATGCTCGGTTGCCATGTGCCGTGCCAGAGCGCAAATTGTCGTGTAGCCCAATTATAGAAACAGATGGGGGTTTTTTTTTATGGCAATGTAGAAAACAACACACAGATTCACACAGACCTTCACAATTCCAATCCGAACCACTTTCAAATGTAGGTCGGAAATCAGTTGTGTGTCTGGATATGTGGCAGTGTAACATCAGTGTTGGTAGTCAGATCACATCCATGGACTCATGGACAAGCTGAGGACTTGCCGATGAAAATTGGATGTGAGCAATAAATCAGATTTGCCTTTGGTGTAAACACAGGCTTTTGTTTAGTTTTGAAATTATTTTGAAACCTGAAAAGTTTTTAAAGTCTTATCCGCGATTAATAAAAGTGTTGTACTCGATTGGCAGGTGCAGCAGGGAAGCCCGTCCTCTATCAATTCGGCAAACACAGACCACTCCCACTCTTCCTGTTCCCTCAAACCGGCCTTTTCTCACACACAGCACCGAGCAAGCCAGGTAACATGCAGTCCCACACTGTCCCTTTCACAAAACGTGTTTTATAAAGCGTACACACAACGATCACTTTATTACAACACGTTATGTTTCTATTCTGTTCATTTGATAAGTTTGACCTAACGTATAAATGCACCTAATAGGTCTGTAACGACATATTTTAGTCCTAGTTACTCTGTTCTGTAATGGTCAGGACCAGCATATGTCGCAGGATCATCATCATACCTGGCACTACGGTGACACCGGCCTGGCGGTGGTGGTGTGTTAGTGTGTGTTGTTGGTATGAGAGGATGCACTGGAGAATTTAAACACTGAAATTTGGACTGAAATTTGTCTCACCAACCAAAATGTCCAGCCACCTGTGAGCACTCAGGATGACTAATGCACTTTGTGCAACAACAGATGAGCTCCCTTCTATGACTTGACATCCCCAAGCAAGATGTAGCAATATGGTAGGCGTGTCAGAGTGCACAGTGAATGAATGCAGTGGTAAAAGCTCCAGCAGCACTGCTGTGTCTGATCCACTCATACCAGCACGACGCGCATTAACACACCACCACCACCACCACATCTATGTTACCGCAGTGCTGAGAACGATCCGCCACCCAAATAGTACCTGATCTTTGGTGATTGGTAAAGGGGACTAAAAGGATGTAGAGAAAACAGGTGGAGCACAGTCTGTAGTCATAGAGCTAAAAAGTGCTACTATATCATAAACTGTGAATTTATAATTTGTGACCCACAAAGAGAAACCCTAGTGCTTAAGTCAGTCTCCTCTTCCCCTCCCTCAGTCGGACCTGACAATGGAGAAGCTGGCTGCATTGGAGAGCAGTAAGAGTTCAGACCTAGAGAAGAAAGAAGGACGCATCGATGATCTGCTCAGGGTACGAAAATTGGCACCAGTTGGCACGTAAGACTGGTAAACGCACCGATCCAGGTGTCTTGTTACTACCATGTGCCAAGAATTCAGTGCTTATTATATATTGCATATATATACACACACACACACGTATAGTGACGGGAAGTTATTTCCAGCCATGCGTGTATGAATGGCGTGACACACATCCAAAACTGAAAGAAATGAATGTTTAGAATGCGTGTGCAGAATTGCTGGTATAATCTGACAAAAATCAAAAGACTAATTTGCACTATATAATATAATATAAACGTCTCCTACTGTGTGTGTGTGTGTGTGTGTGTGTGTGTGTGTGTGTGTGTGTGTGTGTGTGTGTGTGTGTGTGTGTGTGTGT
>JAUZST010078181.1:0-20900 GCA_034779995.1 Parotocinclus haroldoi | reverse complement strand
ACACACACACACAGACACACACACACACACAGACACACACACACACACAGACACACACACACACACAGACACACACAGACACACACACACACACAGACACACAGACACACAGACACACAGACACACAGACACACAGACAGACAGACACACAGACAGACACACAGACAGACACACAGGGTTATATCTATATGCAAATAAACCTGACTAAAATGGCAATTTAGAGTAATCATGTAGCCCGGTTAATTGAACATGCATGATCGCGTATTTACCGTACTCCAGTTGCCTCCACAATTCAATCCAAAACCAACAAAGCGTGTTTGGGATGTGGAGAAGCAGGAAATTAGCATTTATGAATGTCCAATAGTGATATATTACACACTTCTGAGACCTTACCGAAAACACCAGTGAATCACCTCAAATATGTACAAATATTTAACAAAACCTTTGTTTCTTAGAAGAGTAAGAGAGAGAGAGTCACTTCTTTAGAAATACGCCCAGGTCCTCCCCATTTTACCATGGCTCGACTTGATGATGGTAATCCGATAAAAAGCAGAAATACACGCTCAGCAGTAATCTCATTCTAAATTTTCCAGGGTAGGCGATACGCAGTCCAGTACTGTCCTGCACTACGACGAGGACAACGGTGCGTTTTAAGCATTTTTAAGGTATGATACACACTACAGTACTTTCCTGGACTCGCATTTTAAGCGCGCATGTATACGGGTACTTGCTGAACTTTTACGTTAAAAAGTCACAGAATTTATAAAGATATTAAACGTATGAATTCTAACAATAAAGGAATGTTATAAGTCGGAAAATGTTACGATTGACAGTGAATAAATCAGTTTACGATTTACTGCGTTCGCCGTTTCGAGCCCTGCGATGAAACCCGAACGTTCTGCAAGTTCTACCGCTAAAATAGTGTAGAAATACAGCGTCCCTACTTCGCGGATTTTCGTCTATCGTGGGTGGTCCTGGAGCGCCCTAAACCAGAGAACAGTGCATTAAACTCATCGGTTTGGATAAACTCCCCTTATGATGGACTTGTCGTTAATGTATGGGCCATCATAAATCGGAGAGTACCTCAATAAGCAAATTATGGTTTTGCACTTAGGCACCTTAACAGAAAACAGTTTAATATACAAACATTCACATGGAGCTGTGCTAGACAAAGCACTCAATCCGATAATCACTGTGGTAATGCCCTTACAGGAATCTGCTGAATCTCTCCTGTGTTGGTGATGATCTGCTGCATGACCTGCATGGTCTGGCCGGCCGGTTGCGCTGCCTGAGCCTGAGCCTGCCCCTGTGCAGCTGCTTGAACTATCTGGACCTGTTGGCCCTCACCCACCTGCATGGTCACTGGCGTGCTCTATGGCAGACAAACACAGACAAAAGAGAAGCAGGACAACGCGAGTGAGGCTCATAAGCATTAAGCCAGCAGGCAAATGGAGCATTTAGCTTAAACAACTCTTCTGCAGCAGCAGCACCCCGGACCGGCTTGGTCTTTTCTCTCAGCTTAACCACATAACAAGACAGGACAGTGGTTAAGGGGATAGAAAAATAGACGTTTATAAAGTCTGTGACCCCTGAACTCTTGCCACAAGCTGAGCAACCAAGGCAGCGAATTAAACGGTTGTGAAAGCGGATCGGCCAACTCTTCAGGAAAGGAGACCTGATACATGACAGCTATTTACTCAGCAACCTGGCGGTGCATCTGTTGCTGTGACCTCACGGAGCGTCAAACACAGAGGAAACAAATATAATGGAGCCAGTAAAACGGAGTACTGTGCAAAAAGTCTTATTCCGATCACCACTAGATTAGATTTCAATAATATCATTTACATTTGTAGCACTTGGAGTCGAATCGACATCGAAACAATTGCGGGTCAAGGGTTTTGCTCAGGGACCCAGTAATGGCAGCCTGGCAGAGGAGCAGGGGTCACGCAAATCTCTCAAATTAACATCAACAGTGATTGGGCACACCGATTTCAAACGGGGATTGTTAAATCAATGCTATGTCTAATTTAAGAATATCTATTACAATAAAGACCTTTGCACAGAACTGCCAATCACACTTTTTGATTGGATTTTGATTCGGAAAACACGATATGTATAAATATGTGCCGTTTAAAAGGGCACCGTTTGTATATTATTTAATATCTATGTAAAATACCCAAAGGAACAGAAGTTTGAATAACTGCAGGTTGGCAGCAGCTTCACAAAAAAAAAAAAAAAAACCTAAGAAAAGTAAAACCAAGAAAAGTTTAAAAGGGATTTGACAGGCCTAATGCACACTGGTGGGGAACTCTGGAATAGGTGCTTGCAGTGAGACATTCTGGTAAGAAGGTAAGAGGGCACAGAGAACAACCCTTAAGAAAGAGCTGGTGCAACACTACGAAGAAAAGGGGCTCTTTGGGTCTGAATTGTTTACCGTAATCGGGGTAGCTGGTGACTGAGCTACCTGCACCTGCTGTAGCTGCTGCATGGTGGTCCCCTGCAACATCTGAGGATGGACACATGGCGAGAAGGAGAGAGATAGAATGATGAAGCAATAAGCGCTAAGCACATGCAAAGCAAATAGTAAGGGTTTCAACTCGGGTTTAAATAATCAAGAAGGCACAAGAAAAGAAAAAAATACACACACACACACACACACACACACGCAGCATTGTGTCAGATAACAAAAAATAAGCTTGCACAACGGAGAGAAAGTACAGAGGTCACATTGGGCAAAACATGAAAATCATTGTCTAAAGTATGGCAGCAACGAGCAACACAAAATAAGAATGGCAAAGAAATGATTCATAACGGACCGAGTGAAGCGTCTCGCTCCTTCCTCAGATATAAGCCCAATGCTAAGAAAATAACTGATTTCACATCCAAACCGTTGCTGCTAGGGTGACACAGCCGACCTTTCTATCTTAAGGTCCAGCTACCCTGATCTAGCAGTTCTAACTTCAACAATGAGACCCGGATTCAGTCCAAATCCCCTGCGGAACTCGGCTGAGGGAGCGCCCACGCAACACCTCCAAACGCCCCCGCCCTACTGTGCAGCGGTGTAACCCGTACCCTCTTCCCACGGTTCAGGTTAACGATACGGAATTCGTGATCCGGTTTTCCCAAGATGATTGATTTTATATTTAAAAGGCACTCCTTTTTATTTCTAAAGTGTAAGCATCGCACGTTAATTGTACTCTTGTGCTACCCAAGTGCCATCTCAAACTGAAAAGGAGTTTCCGTTGTCGTGCCCGGTCCGTCAAACGCCTTTTTGTGTCGATGATGCGTGAAAAGCACCGCACACATATCTTCCGGTCCATCCCAAATCCCTTCGGTTTCCATGAAGGACTTGACAGCATGAAAGACATGCCGTATATGATGCATGACTGCACCCTCTGCTGTTCAAAGAGCGCAACGGCGTTAATATACGTGTACAAACAAAATGCAAGTCATTACTAGTGTTCGTAGTCTATCCCTACGCCATCCAACCGTCGTCTCATTGTCCTTCCTGTGATCTCTCAACTCATGTCCTCCTCCTACCACCTTGCTCTTCCTTGGCAATCCCATGTACTTAAGAAAGTGACTGCAGCAGCAGTGTGCCCAACACTGGCAAGTCAGCAAATCACAGGCCTGCTGAGGCAGCAATGATCCTTACAGACAGAATGAGGTTTAGCAACGGGCAGGAGAGCTGATGGCAAAAGAGCGTGGAAAAGGCCCTGCTGAAAAAGAAGCGCAAGCGGTGAAAGTTTAAACACGGCAAAGATGGAGAGCAGCTCGCAAAGTGTTCATTTAGGTTAAGTCTTAGGACTGATGGGGACTAGAGGAGTGTGGGTGTGAATGAAAGAATGTGAGAAAGCCCCACTGTATGCACAGCGAGCCAGAAAGAAAGTGAATAAATAAAGGAGCAGGCAGTCGGTGTTGCAGCGTGGATCACATGATCGAGGTAGGATTAAAGTGAACTGAGCTCAACTCTGGGGACCGCGCATGTTCCTCCCCGGCAGCATGGCAACGTTTCAGGTGCTTGCTCATTTGCCATTGCATTTCGAAAGGCTAATGCCCTTTACTCCTCACCCGCAACATTCCAGATGTTGTAGGAGTCCGTGTACAATTCGTATCGGACGGAATGTTTCACTGGTTTTGACAAGTGCTCGAACTGGAAACAAAACTAGGTTGAGCTGAGGTAAATGAAATGTGTGCATGTGTGTTACCTGGCCCTGTTGGGGCTGGGCAATGATTATCTGCCCCGGTTGGAGCGTGGCGGCGGTGGGTGTGGACACCTGCTGACCTTGCTGCTGCCCCTGCACCTGTACAGCTCCAGGCTGCTGTGCCAGCGTAAAATAGTACTGCACTGGCTCTGTCGAGGTCACCGTCTGACGTACCTCCTCCTACGCACGCACACACACGCGTAGAATAAGTCCTATCAATAGGTTACATCTCCATAATTTAAACACGGTAATACTAGAGGAGGACCTCCAATAAATAACTAATAGGAATGGCTAGGCAGAGAAACGCGAGAGCAGTCGAGGCATGTTTACGCCCAAGACAAAGAACCTGACAACCTGACATTTCCACCAAATCGATCCCTTTTAACGTCCTAAAACCTTCAAACTATTTTTTTTTCCCGCACAAAACATTACAAGAGTTCTCTAACGTACAGTTCGCTGCTTGGGGTGAAAAGACTGAAAAAGACTAAATGTGTATCCCCGTTCTTTGCGCAGCTGCGGCAGATTTGTAAATCTGCACAAGTGTAATATAAATCAATTCATGGGCAACACAGGTTCAGTCTCGGCCTCTGCAATGAATATACCGCGGCGCAAAAGCCACGATGGAATACTATTCATTAACAGGTAGCCCAGAAAGAACTGTTCGATCTGCTTTCATTTAAATGTAGTTTCTAAAAGCTAACAACGGGTGTGCAACTTGGAAGCCATGCCGAGTGTGTCGGGACTTCAAAAAAGCTGGGGCTTTGTGGAAAATGCAAATAAAGTCGTGTACTCTGGAAGCCGTGTGACCCGGACGAAGACGAAAAGGACCGCTAAGACAGGACTTTTAGGCAAGAACAGCATAAGCTGCCTTCAAGACGATAACGTTTCCAGGGATGTCCATATATTTTTAACAAGACAACGCAAAACATGCCAGTCAGAAAAGGCTAGGACTGAAATAACCGAATCCCTTCCAATAATTATTTGAGGATCATTGTTTTAAAATAATTTTCACATATTCTCACAGATCCACCTGCCCACTTTTACATCATTACTAGCTCCAAAGTAGAACGCTTGTTAAACGTACTGAAAAGCTATTAAACGTACCAAACTGTAAATAAACGTGCTATGTTACTGTCGCATCTGCTACGGAGAGCGGAGTTGTTTGTTGGCCAAGCCTAAAGCCATGAAAGTTTTTTTTCTTAATCTACTGCTCACCAAACGAGGGCAAACCCCAAAACGAAATGCGCCGCAATAAAACGAATCCCCTCATTTTTGTGAGCAGTGTAGCGTTTGACAAGTTGCTAACTTGTAAGTTTGCATCACTAATACAAAAGCATAATAACTGTATAAATAAGACGGGTGTAATTAAAGCAAAAAAGTAGTTACAGCAAGAACACGGAGGCTCGATTTGTGACAAAGAGTGTAAACACCCCTCTCCCAGCCTTACAATGTCACAGCTGAGAGTGTAGGATGTTTACACACCTGCTCACACACTTCCATGCACGAAAAGATGGCAGCAGTACGACCGTTAGCGTCACTATTAAAATGTAAAATGTCGATTTTTGGCTTTGCCGTTCCGGCTTGTCAGGAGATGCTCCACGGAAGCAGGGCGCTGTAAACATCCGACTGAAAGCGTTACTGTTCTTACCCCAGCTTCCAGTCAAGGATGTTTACAGCACCTCCAAGCTCCCGGCAGTGTGTTGCATTGAGCTGCTTCCCCCGGACTAAAGAGCAAGACGGACGGTCTTGATCGGAACCTTGTACTGCTTTGACATCGTTATTAACGACAGCCATGGCCAACGGTTTTCCTGTTGCCTCACCTGTCTCTTGGGCGGCTTAAGATCGTCCCTAGGAACAATGTCGATGAGGAAGTCAAACTGGTCAAACTTGGTGATGGCCATGGCTATGTCGTTCCTCTGAAAGATAAAAAGCCAGTCGGATTCGTTTTTTTAATTTTTATCCAGAATCTGCATCGATGGCCATGCATGATGAACACAAGCTAATATCGACACACTGGTCATGGGCCAATTTTAGCCTAACCAGGTACTCCAGTTTAGCCCCGCATCCCAAAGGTCAACTGAGGTCTTTAAAGGATCCCAGCATGAGTGAGTTTACACTGGCGTCCTGTCGAGGCTTAGTTCTGGCCACGTGCCCTCCTCATGACCTTGAATTGGATTTAACAGGGATGAAATGAATGACTGAAAACTGCATGAAACATATCCTTCTCCAGCTATCTTTGTGTTTTGGTACAAAGAATATAATTTATTATTAGCTCCGAACTGAAATGGTGAAATCTAAACACGGCTAGACCTACAGAACACTACAAATGCAGTGGTGTACTCTAAATTACATGAGATTGATCACTTTATTATGAAATAAGCTTTGGGTAAATGATTAGAGTGTAGACTATATTAAAAATATAATGGGAAAAATCTGCTCGGTACTCATCGCTTTTCAGCGCTCGGCAATTAGTTTCCATTAAAGGAACATTTACAACAAGGCTACGCCTGACAAGTTATATTCGGACTCAACCTCGGCTTCAGAGCTATAAAAGGCACCCCTAAACCCCTGTTTATGTGGTACTTTCCATATTATAATGGCTTCCAAAACCACTCCCGTATCGTCACCCCTCGAATCTGCAGCTATTTTTAGCCTTGTGATTAATTTCTGGTGCCTACGGGTCACGTCCTCGCAGTTGTTCCAGTGATGAGCGTTGTCAGGACAACCCTCCTGGACGGAAGACCTTCAACAAAGGCTGGGGCTGCAGATACAGCACCTTAGCAACGAGTCACCACATGATGACATTTACATATTCAGGCAGAGCCACGTCGCACGTTCCCACAAATTCAAAATACTTACCAGCCCAAATTGAGCCGTGAGCAAAACGCATATGTAATAGCAATGCGCTCCTAAACCGGTACGTTATAAAAATATATACCATGTATGTCCCAGAGCATGTGGAGCAAACTCACATTTCTTAGATTGGATTAAGTCTTAGAAATCAGCTCAATAAGTCAGACAGAGAGAGAGCTGCATTTTATCTTGGTTAAAATGTGAATTTCTCAGCACATCTATTCCCATACTCTCATTTCAATCCATGTTCTCAGTATGCACATGCATGGAAACAAAGCCCGGAAGCAGAATCAAACATGGTCGCTAAGAGGCCTTGCTTCTTTTGGGCTCGTTTCTCTCGGGGGATCTGGCAACTCTGGAACTGAACTGGCTACCGCTTTTGGGGAGACTAAAACGGCGGCTGCGCATGGAAATTTCGGATTTCATAACTTCATTTTCAAAGTTTGGAGTTGACATGGAGATTCAGGCTTAAGACTAGCAGAGGGACGAGTCTGATGTGCTCATAGCAACAATTAACACTCAACAGGATTTCGATGGTCTCGTCCTGCAACAGTGGGGAGAAAGGATGAAAGATCGGGGACTAACCTGTAGCGTGCGCCGTTTGTTGTCCTCGGTATGAATCCAGGCTCTGAGCGTGAGCTCTGTGATGAAAATTTGAGCCGCTTTGGCAAAAAGCACCGGAGCCTCTGCGCTGATCATCTGCACACGGAGGTGGCATGGAGAGATCCCGGGGTCAGGCATACGTACACAAATTCTCTCATGGTTACAGCAGCAGGGGCTGTACCCTTTACTCTTTCGTTCACATATTTATACACACACACGAACGAGGCTAAACCATGGTCTGTGCTCATGTCCCATTCTCTGAGCTCTTAATTGCCTTGGCTTTCTGTTCCACTTTAACCTTCTTCTTACTCTAAGCTGCAGGTTATTTTAAGTTTGCGAACGACGTGCTGAGCCAGCGTATGCTTTCTACATAGCGATGGCGTAAAGAAATACAAGGTCCACTGCTCTCGCTCTCTGTGTGTGGTACACACAGGGACAAAGAAATAAGACAAGCACACCCACTGCATTAATCAAGGGTTTTCTCTATAGGTTAATAATAAATCATGTTTGCGATTTTAAAAAATGGACCGCTGCGTATGACAAGCTTGACAACTTGCTTACCTTCACGTCCTCATCCAACTTCATGATTTTTTTTATGCGGGCCAGTGGAAGCTCCTGCACGCGGAAATCCTTCTGGAATAGAACCATCCACATTAAAGCTCACTCAACTCAAACGTCCAATCGCATAATGATTATAATGTGGGACTGTGGTAGCCTAGCGGTTAAGGTACTGGACTCTGGACCAGAAGGTCCAGGGTTCAAATCCCACCTCTGCCAAGCTGCCACAGTTGGGTCCCTTAACCTACAAATTGCTCTGATTGTAAGACTGCTAAATGCTGGAAATGAAATGAAATGAAATGATTCAACACCGGTGTATTCAGTCTTGTTGCACTGATACTAGCGGATCAGACACAGCAGCGCTGCTGGAGTACGAAACCACCTGAAAACAGTCCAGCATCCCGTGATGAAGGATTAGAGAATGGCCAACAACAACGAGCTATTGTTTCGGACTTTAAGTAAACAAGATGTCCAATAAAGCTAAATAAAGCTAAGAATGATCCACCCCCCACAATAATAGTTGCTGATCTGTGGTACGGACCATTAAAGAACAGGATAACGGGGACTAGCAAAGCAGGTAGAGAAACAGATGGACTAGTCTGTAATTGTACAACTACAAAGTACAACGGCCACTAAAACGTAGATAAATATTAAGCAGTAATCGCAGTAAAATACAGAATGTGGCAGACGTTTGCACAGTACTGTATAGCCTCCAGCAAGTATTTATATGCACCAGGCAAAACCTGAGGCCGAGACACAGGGGAAATGGCCAGTTCTGTTCAGCAGGCTGAAGCCCCTTCAAATGTTCTAGAGCTGCCCCAAATATGTGTATTACTGGGCCAAAGAGTCAGCTGCTTTTCTCAATCGTCACTCTTATATAAATATCAATTATTATAATAACTCATTAACATAAACACATAACTTGGGTCTAAAAGCTTCTTGGTTAAAGCTCCATGCAGAGGATGTTGTGTTGTTTCCTGAAATTGTGGTACCAGAGATCAGCTCACATGCATCAAAAGTTCAAAGTAGAAATGCGTGAGCTTGGAAAAAAAAAAAAAAGGAATCCTTTTAGGGTTTATCCAAATGAAATGCAGTGCATCATAAGAAACTGAACAATAACAGCAATAACAAAACGTATCAAAAATATTTCAACTCCGTTTGATCTCTTTGCTCTTGTAGGACGACGATTATTTTTGTAAAGAGTGCATATCATACCACAGTAAGGTTCCTGATCTCCTCCATGACCCTGGGCCAGAAGGACTGCAGGCTCTGCTGTGCATCGCTTCCCCCTGGTCCAAATGAGTCTGCAGACATCTCCAGAGCTGCTATAAAAAAGGAGACGGGGATGAAAAGCTCAGAAAGGTAGCCTACTTTTAAGGAGACTTAATTTCAGACTCCAAATTGAAACCCCTGTCTGAGTTCTCATTACCGACAGATGCATTTTGTTCGCCTTACCGAGACTTAGGGCAGCCTCTACTCTGAATCTAAAATATATTTTTAACTTTTATACCTTTGCAAGGGATGGAAAGAGAAATTAACATTAGCAGAAATTAACATTATGGAAGCGACATGGCTCCAAAGGTCTTGATTTGGGAGCATAGTGTTTCTGGGGTTCAAGAGTACAAGGTCGGTTATAGGGTGTACAAAGCAGTTGGATGACCATATGGGAGCAGAGATAGAAGTACTGCTTTTATGCAAGTCCAGATTATAACATTAAAACATTAGAATACAAAAAGCTGCAAAGTGGTCCAAATGACATTTTCTCACCACATCACATTTTTGGGAGAGGCTGTTCACACCTCTTTTTAATATGTAACGTATATCAGTCGTTTGGCTGAACGGTTCGTTCTCTGAATCTGACACGTATGCGGAAAAGGACAGCGCTTCACGTGACCCGCTTGTCAAGAGATAAACAATAAAAACGGGAATCAGCAGTAGCAGGCTCTTCTTTCATGGTCATGTTAAAAAGCGTGTGTTGTTTGGCCGCGGTCACTTCTTCGGTTTGCATTGTGGGGTCTTTGAACTTGGGTTCTAGGCTAATTTGACAGTCAGTCAAATCGCGGGAACTCCAATCTCGGCGCTCTCATTCAGGTCCCACGGCCACGAATCAGATATGTATCCGAAACTAGGACCATGTACGAAAGTGGCTCAGATCAGATTCGCCTAGCCACAAAGTTTGTGCCGCCTCAGCCTGGTATTGTGAACATTCGAACCACTGTATATGCGGTTCTTCCAGGCCAGAATAACAAGTGCTGCCAGGATGTTTGTGTTTCACGTACAACTACAAAGGGTGCAATCACAAAGTCACTCAACACAGCCACTCAAAAAAAAAAAAAAAATCATAATAGGTGACTCAGTACAGGAAGCGCAACGTTTTCAGTTTCAAGAGGCCAAATAAATGCATTTGCATCATGCAAAATAAAGATTTCCCGAGTAGAGTAAGAGTGCTTTTATATAAAGAATCAAAAGCCTTTTTGCACATTTCATAAACGTACCCCATTACTCCTCTCATAAAAGAACGCTGGAGTATGATACTTTGGATTTGCCTGCCGCACATACATTTAGAAATTGCTTGAAAGCTTGTGTGTAACAAGTACAGATAGCACCCTGATCCACGACGGGGCTGCGTGCCAACATTATCCATCGTGAACTGAATTCATAGTGTTTAGTGTGTAATGTTTATATTAAAGCACGTTTTTTTGTATCACTGACCACTTTCCACACAAAAAGAAAGCCAAAAGAAATATGAAAGAAAAAAAAGCTGATCTAACCAGGGCTCAAGTTGTGAATGTTCAATGAATGAATATATATAGCGGATATAATTTTTAACATTATATCTCCCTAACGTGACCATTATGCGTCGGTAACAACATCGTTGTCAGAAGACTTGTTTTTTGACTGCTTTAAGCAGCTAAATCCAGCACGTGAAGTGGAATTTTGGTGGTGTCATCGTTTTAGAACACGGCAGCATTCAATCCCCGGGATGCCGTCCTAACGCCCAATCCTAAGCTTTTCCTCACTACATTTCCCAGCATTCATCCCCCTTGACACACGACTTCCTATGTCACACACTGCTCATTTCCTCATGTGGCCTGGGAGAGTGTGAGGAACCTTTTGGTGTTGAAATGAAGCGATGGTTAATATTACGAGCCACGAAACGGCATGGCGAATTAGCATCTGTACCGTGCTCGTACAATGAGTTCTGTAATTATCTTCAGAAACTTTGTGTCATTCTGAAGCGTAAACATATAAGCACGTGACACGCGTGTGCATGTAGTAGTATAAATGAGGCTCGACTTTTCTGCCCTGCCAAGAAATCGCCCGTGCACACACTTAAACGCAAAGGCGAAAAGCTTCGGGTTTTCGGGCGTACGGCTTCCAGAGCAACGTTGGCAGGTTACTATGGTATGCGAGGAATTCTGCCTAGAAGTCCAGCCAACCTGCCCGAGCTTGTGCTCCTGAGGCGCTCGAGAGTTGCTCACTCATTTTCCTTTCTTGCTCGCTTTCTGGTAAAAGAGGGAGAGCCAAAAATAGCTGGGTGGAGCGGCGCTGGAAAGGGAGCACGAAGCAAACGCGACGACGCTTTGCACAATACGGTTATAAACCGACATCAAGACAATGCGCCAACGGCTCAGACAGAGGAGACTGCAGACAACACAGCAATCACACTGCCATGTGGCATGACTATGTGGGTCAAACGCAGCAGGACTCGCTCACATGCGCTGCGCCGCACAAGGCTGTGTGTGGAAATGCCAATACAGCGCAGAGCCATCACAGTAGCTATTGATCTAAAAGATGCAAGATCGACAGCATTAGTACAAAACCAGTATCAATAAATAAATCATATGTAATGACCGAGGCCAGCGGAACACAACAAATTCCAAGGTCATTTTCAAGCTGAAATTGTGCCAAAGGAAACCGGTTACTGCAGCAATTCTTGCAATACTGATGACAGATGATTGGATTTAGAGTGGCATCCGGTACTGTGAAGACAGATGAGAAAAATTACTTGGACCATAAGCGGGTTGATGTGGAAGTGTGGCTCATTAAAACAAAAAAAAAAAACAAAAAACCCAGACACAGCTTCATACACAGAGCTTATGATCGGTCATGTAAAAACACACAAAATATTTCATTTTGAATTATCCTATTACACACACACACACACACACACACACACACACACACACAGAGGAAGGGAGAGGGGGCAGAGGAAGGGGGGAGGCGAGGATGAGAGAGGAGGAGGACAGAGAGATGCTCCAATTGCGATTTTCTTGTCTGATTCAATACATATCGTTTGTATGATCTGCCAAATTTTCCTCTTGAAATTATAAATAGCATTGATTTTTGCGAACCAAAAAAAGCATTTTAAATATTTAAAAAGAAAAGGGCTGCCGGCCTGTGCCTGACTCTGCGCTCTCACTAGCTTTAGCTTCTTTGGAGTTTGTTTTATCAAAAGCCTCACATGCCACGGGACGACGCTGATTTAAACGTCTTATTCAATTACTTGTTACAAACGTTTGTCCGAGTTGTTCTTTCCACGGCCCACCTTTGCCACGCACGCACTGCAAACAGCACGATGTGAAGAAATTCCATACTAGAGAGTCTGAACTAAAATACTCGCTTCCTCCTTAGTAATGTGGGACTTGACAGGCTAGCGATTAAGGTACTTGGAGGAGTTGGGTCCTTAAGCAAGGCCCTTAACCCACCACTACTTGCATCAGCTGCAAGTCGCTCTGGACGTGGGCGTCTGCTAAATGCCTTAAATGTAATGCACTATATATAGAGAACATCCCGTTCACCAAGTAGCACTCAAAACACAACTGAAATCGAACGCTTCCTCATTGTCAACATGCTGTTTCATAAACAAACCGGCGAGTGTCCGAGCCACGTTTGAGGCACACAGGCGCGAAATGAATCGTGAATCCAAGTAAGAAAACGCCCATCGCTGTTCATGCACAGCTTTGGTTTTGCCAACGTTGCTGGCGTGAGCTTCACATGTTAAACGTGACCGGCACAGAAATGGTCATGCCAGACTGTCCGGCCGATCAGAGGCTATGGCCGATCAGGATAAAATTAAAAAAAAAAAAAAACAGACGATTCTGGTCTCTAATATACCACATATACATGGCAATTTTTTTTTTTAATTTATTTTAAACAATTGTAAATGTATTTTAGAACAGACAATTTTAACAAGACATGGAAAATCCACTAATAAAGAGACATTACCATGGCAATCTAAAGCTATTTTGGCTGCTACCCATATCCCCTTTCATTTCCCAAAACCAGAGCGAAGTTTTTGAAATCGGTAACAGGCTATAGGTGTACTGTTACCAAAATGGTAAATCATATTAACCTATTGAACTGATCAACCATACTGAACTGCCATTTCTCCTCTGGATGCACAAACAGTCCAACTGTCTGCATGTGTTGTGATTCTAGGCGTTCACTGCTCTTGCCCTTCAGCAAAATGGGCAGCAGCGGTGTAGGATTTCACCTGACCTATGCAGCTACCTCACTGGCGGCGTCCACTGCTCCTCGGTCTTTTAGAAAGGCGATGCTGCCAGCAAGCACTGAATCAGCAGGAACTCTGCAGCCAGCCTCAGCCTGCCCCACGCAGGTGACAAGCTGCTCTCATCAATACCTCAGCAAGTGCGAGCGCTACCATTTCACACAGCCCAGAACTGCACGGGAAAATGGTGAACCTTGAGGCACTGTGGTTAATTAACTCAATTATAAGGGCTGGTGCCTCAAGCGATTAAGCATGAACAAAGGAGGACATATGGAGCACAGCTCTTTACTGTCATACCTTTGAGGTTTGATGAAACAGGACACAGGAAGACGGAGGGCCTAGCCTCTCGAGGTCCACGAGAAAAGAACGTGGCCTCAGCGAACACTCGAACAACGAAAGCGCCCGTGTTCACAGTCAAAGTACTACGGGCAGCTAGTTTCAAATGGTGCACTGCAGACTTGCATCAAAAAGCAAATCCTAAAAAAGTGGGGACACTATGGAAAATCCAACTTTAACAAAAAAAAAAGAAAAAAGGCTGTTCAACTTAATTAAACGTGGTAATAAACACCCGTTTTAGCATTTCGCTAGAGTAGAGATGGGTCAGTTTAGGTCTCGTAATGAGGCAATTGGGAGGATGGGGGGGGGGTCGGTTCGGTGGGTAGCATTGCTGCCTCACAGCAAGAAGGTCCTGGGTTCGATCCCAGGGTGGAGCGGCCTGGGTCCTTTCTGTGTGGAGTCTGCACGCCCTCTCCGTGTCTGCGTGCGTGGGTTTACTCCGGGTACTCCGGTTTCCTCCCACAGTCCAAAGCCATGCCTGTTAAGGTTAACTGATTACTCTAAATTGGCAGTATATATATACACATACATGACTAGTTTTAATGTAACCTTGTGTGTGTCGCTGAAATGGCCACTGATGCCGAGGGTACTTTTAAAGGTGCCAAATTAAGAAACAAACAAATAAGATGTACTGCAAAATAGCTTTGAATTGTCTGCGAGACGAAACGGTGACATTCTAAAGCGGTAAATGTTTTACCGCGTGCTGCAGGCCTGAAACGCAGGAACGAATACTTCTTAACAAACAAAACGAAGTCAAATTAAATGCCACTCGGAATCTTGGCGTACTGCAACTAGCGCGAGAGATTCTCACGTTTGTGATGAATTTGAGAGGTGTACTTATAAAAAAAACAGTTATATAGTTTGAATAGGTTTTGAATAAGGATTTTTATTTAGGCAGTGCAGAAGACCTGCTCGACAAAAAGGTGTGAAGGCTGCAGTGACAATGCTTGTTTGGATTAAATATACTGCTCTAGATTTTTCTTTTTAAATATTCCCTAATTTGAGCATTATATAAGCCATACACAGGAGCTTTATTTAGGTAAAGAACATGCACACTCCTGTCACCGCTGTACCTTACCACCAGCCTACTGCATGGAGGGAGTTTTTCATATTTCAATAGATCGTTCTAAAGCATGGTTTTACTTCACTAAAGTTCAATTCAATTCAATCCAATTTTATTTCTATAGCGCTTTATACAGCGTAGCATCGTCTCAAAGCAGCTTTACAGTAATACATGATCTAACTAATACCTAGTTGAGCAAGTCTAGGGCGACAGTGGCAAGGAAAAACTCCCTAAAATGATAGGAAGAAACCTTGAGAGGAACCAAGACTCAACAGGGGACCCGAACTCCATGGGCGGCCCAGATGTTCATTAAACAAATACGAACTGTATATTAAATCATAGCAAAATTAGTTCAAAATAAATAACAAATTATTAATAAAATTTCAATTAGTAGTAGAAAAAAAAAATTCTCCCAGACTCCCTCTAATGACTCATTACATAATCAATTTTGTTTTATAATTTATAAAACAAAATTGATTATGTAATGAGTCGTTAGAGGGAGTCTGGAACGATTAAAGAAATAAAACAAAAGAGGTTAAAGCTACAATAAACACGAGGCAGACACAATCAGCCAGCAATCAGGATTTAACAATGAGGAAGTTACCATTAAAAGAAAAGCTGAACAAATGTGTGTGTGCGCGCCGTCATGCTTGATTCTTAGACAGAAATACATTTTTTAATCGGCCAGTCATAGCCATAGTAAACAAAATGGCAAATAAGCTTTTTTTTTTTTTCTTTTAGTTTTTTATGACAGATAAAAAGATTTTCATTTGAACTCGTCCTATTCAGCACGTCTAATATATCTACAGATTAGTGGTGGGCGATATGTTATCCAAAAGAATAACGGTATATTCTTAAATTCAACAGCTTTTTCCCATCCTGCAAAACTGTAAATCAAGCGCTCGTGTCCGCCCATTAAGCGCGTAAGAGTGATAAAAAAAAATGTCCACCAAAGTAGCACAAGAGTTTTGCACAAAGTTGAAAGTTTTTCCGGATACAGAAGGTCAGATTCCAAACAAACAACTGTTAAAAAAAAAAATACTGTGGCCGCACGAAGGATGGCAACTGAGCTGGATGTCAACAGATGTCATTGCACATGTCAGAGAATGATTTAAAGCCAAAAGGTTTGCCTGTTAACGAACAAGCCGAAGCAAACGATCATGCGGACAACAATAGCTGGAGTATTCACAAGTGGCACTCTGCATGACATAAAAAAAAGCAAGCAGTGAAATGACTGATGCAGTTACATGCTGGTTAGCTTAGGACATGACGCCTGCCAAAACAGTGAGGATTTAAGTGTCTTGCTAAGAAGCTGACAGCTTGGGAAGATTCTTTAAACGTTCCTGTTTGGGAAATTTCTAGACAACAGCAATAATATTTGCGGTTTATGAGTTTTATGTCAAGTATTATAAATGCAACCAACTATAATCCGTCTCATCTCCACTCCCTCCCAAAGTCTGGGTTTCCAAAGACCTGGGCTGCTTGTTTCTCTCGCGGGATCTGGCAACTCTGGAATTCCACGCAGCATTCGCAAAAAGGCTACCGAACACTTTTGGGAAGACTCAGAAATGTAGTATATGCTCAAGGACGTTAGGAGAGTCTGTATTATTGTATAACTATGACATTTAAATCAGATTAGTGAACTGTTGCATAGTAAGAGGGGAAGGAAAAAAAATCACAATTGACCCCAGAGGTTTCCCATTATCTGATAAGTCATTCCTGCAGCTATCGGATTATTAAGTGCGTGCAAACGCACTCCGACGTGCCCGACCCTTCTCACAGTTCCATGTGAAATCGCATAAGAGGTGCCCAAGTTTGTTTTCAAATTATACCGCTTCGATTTGATCGAGGGTTTACTTATTTAAGCGGCGCATTAGTGAAGGTCACTTCTAAAAAGGGCAATGCATAATCCATTCATGATTGTGATTAAGGAGAATATAAGCAGGCTTTAAAAACAGGGGAGGGGAGATCAGCTATCAGGGATCGTTATATCCTGCGTTATCGGTCCCTGACCAGCTCCTCCCCCCTCATTCCTTTACTTTGCACAGGAAAACGGAGCGCTGATGAAGGAGCAGATATGACGGAGTAATACAGCCTTATCTGGCATCTAAGTGCGAAAGGGGTGGGGAGGAGGACATGCACTCGAGAATGGGTGCAGAGCAAAGTTGGCCCAAAAGATGCGGGTTTGACAGGAAAAATAAATTAAAACTGCACTTCAAAAAGTGTTTGCATTATTTGGATAAACATGACACGGCGATAATTATTTTTTTTAATTTTTTTTTTTAATTGCCCTTGCCTATGCAAACTGATCCACTGGAAAATTGAGATTTGAGAATTGAAATCAAATATGAAACAGAGTTCTTTCCCATGATGCAAATCAAACCGGTGCTTTTTAGAATTTCTTAAAATCTCTTTTCCAACGGATTTTAAAAGGTCAGCTCAAGGGTGCCAACCGCACCGGTCTAGCTCCGTTTAGGACTCATTAACTAGTTTGACATTCTCACGCAGAGGACCCGTCACGGTTACTGGTTAATCATCTACCTTGGTGAAAACAAAACACGGAGCAGCATGCTTCAAATGTATTACGAGTTAACCAACAAATAACCTTCTACTTGTTTGCGTGCCCTACTTTGTATGCCTAACGATGGGGGGTGACGGGACAACACCAGACACGGCTGCAGTGACCCGAGTAATTCCTAGGTACCTATGGCTCGGTCGTGCTAAACATGTCCTTGGTTTATCCTCTCGCCAACTACAGGAAGCGGTTAGTGATCTTTCAAGGTCATTCAACAGCGGAGAGGGGGAAGGAAAGGAATAAGGTAGGGAGGGACAAAGAACGAGGCAAATACAGTAGTGGGGAGAGAGACGGAAAAGTGCGAGAAGGGAACAGGGGACGTGTGCTGCAATGCTCACTGACCCCGGGTCAAACCTGAGGAGGCAACGTGAATGCCGCGGTCCCCAGAGAGCAGACAGAGGCTGAAAGAGCCCCCCCCCCCCCCCCGTGTCAGGTTCGGTTAGGCATTCGCTGTCCTCTTTAGTCTCGCCCTGTCCCTGCTTAGAGACTTGCTCTGGGAGCCGCTCTCACATTCTTGTGACCTTCATCCACAAACGGGCCCCACTAGCACAGCGAGATGTGACAAACTCCAGAGCAAACAGCAAGTGTAAACTTGGTCGGCTCGGCAGTCCCGTTTCCAAAACGCCTGCGTGAAAAGTGCACTACCCCAGGTCAACAGAATCGACGCGCAAAAGGTCACCTTAACGTGGATCGGCAGCCCGCACCACGCCGTTCCGTCTCACGGCAGCGTCCCCGTCCTCTCTCTTCGGCGGTTTGAATTAGCAAAGAAACGGGTGCCATGAATTATATGCAAATCGTACGTGAACGGCACGGCGCTGAGAGATTTTGGCATCAAGGGCTGCAACTTGGAGCTATTTTTAGACAGCCCATCCCCTCCATCAGGTCTCAACATCAACACTGTCTGCAGCACCAATGGAAACTTTCAATTAGAAGTGGAAACAAAAATTACGGGGGACTACAGAGGCAGTCAAAGGTTATCACGTGATTGGAAAGTACCCCACTGTGGATACCGACACTTGAGAGGGTACAGAAAAGTGGCTGTCGCAGCATTGCTCCCACAGAACCAACTCTCACACTAATCATGGGACCATCTCAAGTTTGTCCAACCGTATTTACCCTCTGCTCTACATCACTGCCGGGAAAGTGTAAACAAGCCATAAAGGACTGGGCCTCGAAGGTGAAGCAGGAGTCTTGTGCAGGGCACGCTATCACCATATTCCCACGCCAATCAAAATGGCCCAAGAAACGCAACGAACAGAACGGACCGGGGGTTTTAACACGTCGAAAGTCTAACATAATTGTTCGATGACACAGACAGAACTATATCAGTATGCTTACAATTAAAGAACACATGGAAACCAACAAAAAAAAAACTATCTGCGTAAAAGATAAGATTAATATCTACTAAACGAAGGGGGGGGGGGAGGACAAAAAGAAAAAGGAAAGCTTTTCCTTAAGGACACAGCAAGCATCCTATTTATCCTATACCATACAGTGAGTAAGTGAGAAAGAGAAACATCAAACAAGTTGCTTTGTGAGGTTACTGTTCAAATCCTGTTGCCACACTTACCCCGTGTCCTTCATAGTGCACTGATCCGGAGGAAGACCGAAGTCTCCTTGCGAAGTGGACAGTGAAAGTCCACAGGCTCTGTCCCAGGAGCAAACAAAGGCTGTGCAGGGCAGGCAAAGAACCACTGCACTCCAAGCCATGTCCAGGCAAAAAGCAACACACACACCCCCCCCCCCCTTTCCCCAATCCCTTTAAAAAGCCCATCCGCTACCCAAGCAACCCCTACCCCCTCTCCTCTAAACCGATACCCCTTCTAGTCCTGTACTCCTTCTAGTGAGTTCCCAAAAGGCACCCGAGCTCATCTTTGCCCGGTCACTTGTCTCTGTCTTTCAGTTGACCCCTGATGCAGCGCAAGCAAGAGAGAAAGAAAAGAAGAGTAATTGAGGTTTGAGAGAAGAGACACTGTAGCTCGCTAGAGCCACTGCTGCACATTTCAGTCTGCTTTCCCTTTAACACTTGAAAGTAAGCAATCTAGCCTGCTACGTGATACTTATGCCCTGCCTCTTTTCAGGATCCCGCCCACTTCTGTCCTCTTCAAAACCAAAGGAGTGCACTCGTGCCTCTACTGGCTCAGCTGACCGTCCTTAGGCTGTGTAATTCCACCCCCCGTTCCTCACCCTGTTCTATGCTCCGCCCCTTTTCACAGAGAGTCAACATCCTGTTTTAAGTTACCTTGAGAAGTGGGGTAGGGGTCAGGGAAGGGAAAGAAGGAAGAAAGAAAAGGACAGACAAAAGGAGATCGGGGTTAAAAAAAAAAAAAAAAAAAAAGAACATCAACGGGGTGGATAATGGTCTTGGTCGGCTAGTGTTAAACTCTCTCCTGCTTATCTGCTCCCCCCAGAGAAGCTGCACAGAGCCGAAATGAACAACTGGCTTCTCACTAACAACTGTCCCTTGCTTATTTACAATGTCAAACAAAATGTCTCTAGAGCCCGCCTCCCGGAGTTGCTCAGTGGCTGAACAAACGGTGACGTAATTCACCCTGGAGCCAGCGATTGGTTCTCGGGGGTATCAAAGTGGCTGCCTCATGCTGTCGCTGAACAATTTAAAGTGGAATGTCATGCAGGGCAGATCTGCCATCACGTACGCAAGCAAGGACATCTGTGCACAAACTCGGCATGAAATGTGCAATTTACAGACGCGGGTCAGATTATTATCATTATTAAGCACACCGTGCCATTTAAACATGGCGTTAAGCAGACTGGCAGGGGTGACCGGAACGTATTGAGCACACGTGCTGAAACACAAGACCAGGAACTCACGCAAGACGGAGGTAACGAGTGAAAATCCGCAGCGTCAAACAAAACACCTAATGTAATTTAAGTTCAAGTTACAAATTCTAACGAAGCGCCTACAAAAAAAAAAAAAAGCCGTCATTAGTTAACACCACACTGTGTTAGAGTTAACGCAGTATGCAGGGTAGGGGAATCTAACATCACACTGTGTTAGAGTTAACAGAGTATGCAGGTCAGGGGAATTTAACACCACACTGTGGTAGAGTTAACACAGCATGCAGGGCAGGGGAATCTAACACCACACTGTGGGGTGTGTCAGCAGCTGTGCCCGGGGCTGTCTCTCTCCAAACCACCGATACAATCGTAAACATTTCCTCCCCAAGTGGGTCA